>JACM01061923.1:0-19778 GCA_000787095.1 Periophthalmodon schlosseri | reverse complement strand
AAGGAGTGATTAGTGGCTTTAAGATGGAATTGTACAGCAGACTGGGGTCCAGAGGAGCTCTCGCGACAGTGTTGGTACATTCTCTTATGGAGTGACTGTTTAGTTTCTCCAGTGTAATGCTCACTGCAGTCTTCACGACACTGAATGGAGTAGACCACATAACTTTGTTTGTGGCTCGGGGTTTTGTCCTTTGGGTGAACCAGTTTCTGTCTTAAAGTGTTTGTAGATTTAAAATAGACCTGAATCTCATACTGTCTGAAAATTATCTGAAGCTTTTCAGACACACCAGCTGTGTAAGGAATAGTTATACCTTTCCTTCTAGGTTCAGATTCCCTGTTGTTCTGTTTTTTAGCTCTCTTAGATCTTTTGAAGGCCCATTTTGGATATCCACTAGCTGAGAGGGCTCTTTGGCCAAGGAGAACAAATTGGCCTTCTTAGATTGTGCAGTCACTATAAGAGAAGACCAGCGACTCCAGGTAGAAGTCTTCAGGAAGCCCACACACACCGACCAATACCTGCTGTTTGATTCACACCATCCACTGCAGCACAAACTCTGAGTTATCCGTACTCTACAACACAGAGCTCAAGTGGCTTCTACAAACACAGAGGGAAAAGTGAAGGAGGAAAAACATGTGAAGAAAGCTGCTTGTTTTGCGATATATGTTTAAAATCCAATATGTTTCTGTTGAGTGAGAGCGTGGCCAGATGGATTTTTGTATGAACTCACGCATGTTCATCTTGCTGGCCAGATTAGAGGTCTAAACAACAAGACTTTTATAAAAAAAAACATATTTTTGTTCTTTGCAGAAAACATTCTATTATCTAAATCATTGCAGTCTGCAATTTGATATTAGTGCCAACTCAAATTGAAAATCGATTAGACTGAGATCGGTGTTATTTTTACCTTTTTATTCTGAGGTTTTTAAGATAATTAGCCAAGCTTCTATCCAGCAGCATGCACTTCAAAATTTGAACCTGTGACCTTCTGGACGGAGGGATATAACTTACTGACTGCTCCATTGCCACCCTTCTAACCAAGTATTTCTTTTTCTCAAGAGTAAATCTAATTTTTTACAATAAACTTGACTGACTGTGAACTTTACCTGCCTGTCAAGCAAAAACCATTAAATTATTCATTTTCTGAAATGTCACAGAGGAAGTGAGGTCTGTTTCAGTGGTACTATTGAGCTGCAGAATTTGAGTCTGTAATTTGAGCATTGCTGTCTCTGCTCTCCCGGGCCTGATTCAAGGGGGGCATTTTGTAAATAGAAGTCATTGGTTTAAATCCCTGGTTTTGTTCGCAGAGTTCACCAATGTGACCCGGACTATGGGCTGCAGCTGCTGTCGGGACGATTTCAGCACACAGTGTGTAATTAAAGCCGCCCTCCTCTACTGATCGCATGTTTAGTCAGCACCAGTGATTACAAGTCTGGGATAAAAGCTGCAAAAATGGACGGCAAATTACTTCCATGCCCATTTTGGATCAGCTGTCAGGTTAAAAAAAAAAATTCCTTACAGTCTCAAAATGATTTGTTGATTCTGTAAAAGTAAAGTCAATACTTGTGGCCAACTTGAAAGACTTAGCTCAATCTTTGGAATCAGTTCACATTAAAGAGCCTCTCAAAACTGTCTCATTAAACTAAATTATGCTTAAGAACCCAGTCTGATAACTGCCAACAAGATGAGTCCTACAACATATCAGTCTGGTGTTTTCCACATTAAAAATGACTCACATTTGATTAAAATCATCTAACCTAAGGTGGACTGGCGTTTACCCTTTGAAGATTATGTTCTAAATACTGATAATGGAGTGGCAGAAGATATGGTAGAGGAGTAGCTGGGGACTGACTAAGAGATTACTCAACAGGAAGAGTCCAGTATGTTAAAATGGGAGAATACTCATCTAAATATCTTGGCATTGCTTGTGGTATCCCCCAAGGGTCAGTGTTGGGGCCCATGCTTTTCGATCTCTGTATAAATTATATATTTAATGTATCACAATCATTACAACTAATTCTCCTTGCTGATCACACTAACATTTTTTATAGTAGAGCTTGTAGACACTGTGAATGTGGAACTAAATACAATAAAACAATGGATGGATACAAATGGATACAGATGGATACAAAAAAGACCAGTTTAAATGTATTGTCATATTGCACTTTCTCCGTATCAGTGTTGGTTGTACTTTATGCTTATTGTTTCCTTACCACTGTTGATATGTGCTGTCCGTTACCATTTCCGGTATGTTTTCTTTTTGTTGCAACCTAAAAATGCCTAATGGTTACCTATAGTAACACTGTACATCTAATTTATTGTCAGTGACCTTCTGATGCAGTTATTGTCATGAATAGAATGAATTTATATATATTTTTTGTTCAACTGAAAAGGAAGCTTAAACTACCGGTACTTAAACTAAGCATTTAACTTATGTTCTAATGAAAGACAGGGGTGGGATTTAATAAGTTGTCTTCTTCCCACTCCTTTTTGAGCTTAAATAAGAAAATAAATATGTGAAATGTGCATTAAATGTACTGGATACATGTATACTGACTTGTGCTCATTAATCTGCTCAAATAAATAAAAAATGATGATGATGATGTTGATGACAGAAGTTGACTTGGTGTTCGCCCTAAGATTCAATGGTGGGCAATTCAAATTCTGATCCCACCATTGTTTGTAGAGAGGTCAGATCCACTGTCCAAAATGCTGGTGTTTCATTATCAGTTCCCTCAATTTTTGTATCCTTGGACAAGACACTTAACCCACCTCAAGCCCAGTGTTTGCGTAAACTGAATTTGTGTGTGAATGGGTGTAAAGTTCTTTTAGTGTCTTGAAGGTGGGAAAATGTTTACATTTAGCATAAGTGCAACTTCCTGTTCAGAACAGCAGAACTGATTCTCTGCTTCTGCGTGGTATTAGAAGTAGTAGTAGTGATCCAAGTTAGAGCTGCATAAGAGAAACAGTCTGGCCATAACATCAGATTTATAATCATCAGATAATTTGGAAGGACTGAACATTAAATAAGAGGATATTATTGTTTGATGTTTATTGTCAGAGTTGAGTTAGGAGACATAAACTTGCATACGAAATTAGTGGAGATTTTGCAGAAATGTGCATATTAATGAGCAGGGATGCACCGATACTAGTATCGGGTGCCAGTACTCGTACTCGTCAATGGGTTGCCGACACCAAGAGCCAATACCACTGTAACTGTGTTGCCTTTTATTTAACGCTCACAGCTCATCTCTCAAAAGAGCAGTGAGCTCTGCGCAGAGGTGACAAGATGCACATTAACTGTTCTGAACATTAAGCTCAGCTGTAATCATATGTGACTGTCACATGAAATAAAATATTTAGGACTCTTAAAGGTTTTTATAGTATTTTATAGTACAGTGCTTGTGCTTACAATAGTAGCATGCTAATGTTGCTAAGTGGTGCTGGCAATTATTTGCGTGTGCCTGCATTGTAATTTATAGCTTTTAAAAGAGGTATAGCATGTCAATATTGGTTAAAGTGCACTCACTGTTATGCTAACAGTAGCTCCTTAGCAGTTAGCTCGAAGCAGTGCAGTCGGCTAAGACGAAGTGTAAATATTAAAGCCAAGTGCTTATCTAAATAAATTATATTGGAATTATAACTAACTACAGTGATTTCAGTAGAAACATATATTATATATATACACCTCTCCACAGATCTGACCTGTAATTCAGCCTGGTGTTTTTTTTTCCATGTGATAGTAAAGCTTAATGTCATACTGTGGAACATTCCAGGCAAAGCTATAACATCTTCATGGAGACTAGCAGGTGGCAGACCCTGCCATTAGAAAAGTTACGTACTGCACCCTTAAAAATAGAAGCGCTCGTAATATTGTCTGGGGATCCAGAATATGCACTTCTTCAATACTGTACAAAGATGTGAGTCTGGTCACAGATGAATCTCCCTGTTTTGAGATGGGCATGATTGACAGGTGGATTAGCCAATCAGGGACACGTATGGTCCATCCATATCAAAACAAATATGGCTGTTTATGAGCAAAATCAATGAATCAATGAGTGAAGCACTAAACTCTGTTAATCTGAGGTAAGAGAAATGTAATTTTGTTTGTAAATGATGGGCGACCAATGAGCTTCTTTGTTTCACATGCAAATCTGATTCATGATCATGCTTGGTTCGACTCGAGGCGCACCGCAGAGTGTGGGGATCAGTCTGATATGCCTCTGTATAAAAAATACAGAAAGATATTCTGGATTTGCCAGGCAACCAGTAGTCTAGTCAGTTTAATCAATTATGCAAGCAATCAAAATATATTTCGATCAATAATATTTAAAATTTTAACTTAATCACATCATATCTCACATACAGTGCATCAGCCTGCTCAGCAATATTCCCTAAAAACCTTGTAAAAGTCAGCAAACAAACTGCAGATGCTTGTGTCCAAGTGTAACCACCATAAATTCTGCCTTTAATTCAATCTATTGATTCACGTCATTCTCAAAGTGTTTCCGTATCCTTCCTATGCCGTGTCAGTGTGTCCCGGGATATTTGTTTACGGAGCGTTCCTTCCGAGAGGTGATCCATCTTGAATGAATAAATTTATGTGAGCGCGAGTGAGCGGGAACGGGCCTGTTTTTATTCCTGCCTTTCAGACGTCAACAGACTAAATATTAGATGAAGCCAGCAGTGTACAAGTTGACTATAGAGGAATCAGTCGCAGGCTTGTAAATTGGGGGAGAGATGGTGGGAATGTAGTTTTCAGAAGCCAAGGATAATAACAAGTTGGGTAGTACTCAGTCACATTTACTCAGTTACATTAGTTTGACAATTTTTGTTTTTTTTCAGAACATACTTACTCCTATTTCAGTAATATTAAATATAAATTTCTGAGTAATTCTACAATTTCTATGTTGATAATATGAAATGATTTAAACATTTGTGTTCGTTTGTGTTTTTTCTGCTCCAGATATGATTTTTTTTTCTCATTTTTGTGCCTATCGTTTGAAAATACAAGATTTCTGCATTATTTAATGTTTTGTCCTTCCAATGACATTAACTGTAAATTATAAATCAGATGTTATGTCCCCACAGTTACTCTTTAAATTACTCTTGAGCAGTAGTTTCCTCAGATACTTTTTACTCTCACTTGAGTAATTTTTTGGACCACTAGTTTGGACTTCTACATAAGTAATATTATTTTGAAGTGACTTTATTCTTACTTACATACACTTACTTACATTTTTGGCTCCTCATCAACCAAGATGGCAGCACAACCAGGATTTGCGGTGCCCTCAACCAACAAAATTTTTTTGTGCAACGCTTTTATTCTCAGTGCTCAACAGCTTCCTGTCCACAGCAGTTAGGCTGTTACATCAGAGACTCTGATTGGACTCTAAATTACTTTTACTACTAATCTAATCTAATACATGTGGAAATCATATGTTTTGACATTCAGGTATAGAACAGAAATCTTGTGATAGCTATGACAGAAGTGATAGTATATAACTTTCTGCAGGTGAAAGTCAGCTGCATGATTCAATGGAAACAGAAAGTTCAAACCATACCTCTGAACGTTCTCCATGAAGATAGATACGCTTGATTCCATACTGTGGAATATTAAGCCCGCTCCATAGACTGTATATATAAATGGACAAAGCTAACCGCCTGTATCCTATTTTGTCCGTAAATCAAGATATGAACATATAATAAAAGACAAGTCAGACGCCTTCTTTCCCCGAGGTCGCTCCCGCTAGCATTAGCAATAGGTTAGATTGACAGCGTTGCTAAGCACCCGGTCCCTGCTAGACCAGCGGTGCGGATGGAAAATGGTGTTACCTTCAACAGCCTCGCTCCGGATTGGCTCCTTGCTTGCTATGATACTCGCCGTTGGAATTACAAATATGGAACTCAGCTCCAAATTCGCCCCAATAACTGCTCTAGCCTTGATGAGCTTCATTTGACTGGAGCCGAACGCTGTGGGCGACTTCACACTCACACATCACACTTAGTCCACTTCTTTATACAGTCTGTGACCTGCTCACAGTAAGGACAGAAGTTTGTATGTTTTTCAGTGCTATAAAAACAAAAAACAAAAAAAAACAAAAAAAACCCAAAAAACATCCATAAGGGAAAAAAAGCTTTTATTTTAGCCTATTTTTTGGCAAAAAAAAAAAAAAAAAAAGAAAGAAGAAATTCATGAGAGAAGAGAAAAACTAAGTTAAACACTATATATAAAAAAACAACTATAAAAAAAAAACAATAAAAAAAAAAACAAAAAAGAACAAAAAAAACCCCAAAAAACATCCATAAGGGGGAAAAAAAGCTTTTATTTTAGTCTATTTTTTGGCAAGAAAAAAAAAAAAAGAAAGAGAAATTCATATAAGGGGGAAAAAAAGCTTTTATTTTAGTCTATTTTTTGGCAAGAAAAAAAAAAAAAGAAAGAAGAAATTCATGAGAGAAGAGAAAAACTAAGTGAAAAACTAAACTGTATGTGCCAAGCTTTCTTTCCTTTCTAAAATTATCCAAATTTTAAAACATCAATTTTCTACCTAATACATAAAATATTTCATAATGTGTTTTATTATTCCCCAGTGCACCATATAAAAGGATGGTTTTCATTGTGATAGGTACAAAACTGCTATTATGAACGAAATCCTCTATCAGATCACAGCCTTTCAATCTTTCAATTAGCCCCTGGGAACAATTCTGATACCAGATTTGGAGATTAGACGTGGAAGAAATACAAACTCATTCTAACTATCATTCTGCAGTTATGGAAGAATCTATTATAAACAAACAACACAACATGAGTTAGCAATAGGGACAGGACAAGTGTTGTGTTTTGAGTTGCACTTTTTGGGAAGCCGAGGTTCAAAAAAGCAATGCTACGATGACGGCAGAAACATAGAGAGTGACAGTTCCAAAGTGCCGGAGTCGGGACTCAAACCGGCGACCCTCAGATTCCAAGGTATGTGGTGCGTCCATTACGCGTCCACTGACAAATTTTCAGTTTATTTTAATTAATAAATGCAATCATGGCATATATACAGTCCGAAAACTTCAAGACGACATATTGCGCCTGTGTCTGCTACAGGCTATAGTTCTAATCTATGACACCATTATGTTATATTTTGGACATTTTGAATCTATATTGATCTGTAATGACTTAATAAAAGAATCAAGTCCACTGACTTTTGTACAGAATTTCTTGCGGAAGAACATCTAACCCCCTCATACCTTTTTTCGAAATGACGTACTATAGGCAAATGAGAAGAATGAGACTAAATACTTTATTTTATTGTTTTATTTTATCAGTGTTTGGGTTCATATGTTCTCTGTTTAATTTGAGTTCTAACGCTAGAACATTTTGGGTGATCTATGTCTAAATATACAATTCAATCATATCGCAATGTAATTACGACACATCATTGTGGACTGTGTGTAGTTGGACTACATCTTCAGTAGAAAAAGAGGAAAATATAAAGTATAAGACATTACCGTCCTGGAAAAGTCTTGGAAAAGTTCTGGGAAAATGATTTCAAACAAAGTGTGGGAAGCCCGATGATTCTTTTGAGTTTAAGTCTAGTGTCAGTCAGCAAAAATGTCATGCTAATTTATTCAGCTAAATCCATCATAGACTTGGTAAACCGCGGCGCCCAGTGGGAGCTGACGTCACTGCAAAAGTCATCACGACAAAGAGCCGCGTTGCTTCTGTCTGATGGATAGCTGCAGTTCAAGCCGGCGGGCAGCAGATTTTTTTTCATTTGTGCCAAAATGACAACGCGACACTGCTGAATCCTCCACGCAACGCCGATTAAGAAAATGAAATTGGAGAATGAAGCAAATACGATGAATGCAGGAGTATACAGATTACTCAAACATGCAAGAGTGACTCTAAATACAACTTTGAGAAGCGGAAACAACAATAACATTGCGCTAAAAAGTGTTTTTTTCATAATAGGTCTTGTTTAAAACCAGAAAAAACCAAAGAGCAACTAGAGCAGACGAGCATCTGTGAGGCCAAAACTGTGAGCTGTATTATAAATGATTTCAAAATCTCATCTCGTCTCATTATGTGGACCCAATCTCATGTCTCCTCTCTTGAAATTGTGTCTCTAAAACTAAAAGTGAATCTTTTCGTAGATTAAAAGTGCTGATACTTTTGTCAAATGATAAAACCTAAACACGAATGAATGAAAGGGACGAGAGGAGGCTAATGTCTAATTTTCAATCTCGAAGCCCAAACTAGACCATAAACGAACGTCCAAGAACACGTCTGCACATCTCCCATGAAGCAAGGACATAAAATGTATTATAGTTCAAATAAAAAGTATACTTATCTATTTCTGGTGGCTCAAACTATCATGGCCTCTGGATGCGAACTGAAACATTTTGATTTCAAAAACAGTGTCCATGAAACTACCTAAGAAACCTTTTCTCACTGGAACATCTGAAACCTTTTCTACACTGGACCACTCCTGGACGAATGAGGGTTTCAGAGGTAGTCCATGAAACTACCTCTGAAACCTTTTCTACATTGGACCACTCCTGGACGAATGATGGTTTCAGAGGTAGTCCATGAAACTACCTCTGAAACCTTTTCTACATTGGACCACTCCTGGACGAATGATGGTTTCAGAGGTAGTCCATGAAACTACCTCTGAAACCTTTTCTACATTGGACCACTCCTGGACGAATGAGGGTTTCAGAGGTAGTCCGTGAAACTACCTCTGAAACCTTTTCTACACTGGACCACTCCTGGACGAATGAGGGATTACACTGTCTATGATGGATTTAGCTGAATAAATTAGCATGACATTTTTGCTGAGTGAAACTAGACTTAAACTAAAAAAAATTATCGGGATTCCCGCACTTTGCTTGAAATCATTTTCCCAGAACTTTTCCAAGACTTTTCCAGGACGGTAATGTCTTATACATTTTCCTCTTTTTCTACTAAAGATGTAGTCCAACTATACACAGTCCACAATGATGCAATGTAATTAATTTTGCATTGTGATATGATTGAATTGTATTGTACTTTTCTTTGTACTGATGTGGAACTTTTTGGAATTGTTCTGTTCTACGATGACATTTGAGCTGCACATGTAGAAAGTCGAATTAATAACTTCTGTGACTCATTATAAATACAAACTAATTGCCTAAAAGAGTTTCATTCTGCTATTTATTTATTGCAGTTCATTTTTAACCATATTTAGAATAGTTTTATGGGGATAATTTTACTTTAGGGTTATTGTGTCAGCGGCAGAGTTTCAATATTATCGTTTATTGTCTATATATTACTCATTGTTCAAAGTACTACACGAGTTATTTTCTCTAGTGGACAGAACAAACAAAAGAAGTCACTGCGCTACATAGAGTTCAGATGAGTTAAATGACAAAATGGCCGCCTGTCCTTTAGACTGTGCCGCCGTATATAATTTATTCTGATGGACGTCTAATCGGCTAATGACCCAGGCGGCACACGGAGAGAGAGAGGGAGGAGAGATAAAAGAGGAGAGGAGGGAGAGAAGAGTGGATTAGTGGGAGAGTGAGGGAGGAGAGAGAGGGAGGGAAGGAGGAGAGAGAAGAGGAGATGAGGGGGAGAAGAGTGGATTAGTGGGAGAGCGGGAGGAGAGAGAGGGAGGAGAGATAAAAGAGGAGAGGAGGGAGAGAAGAGTTGATTAGTGGGAGAGCGGGAGGAGAGAGAGGGAGGGAAGGAGGAGAGAGAAGAGGAGATGAGGGGGAGAAGAGTGGATTAGTGGGAGAGCAAGGGAGGAGAGAGAGGGAGGAAAGGAGGAGAGGAAAGAGAGAAGAGGAGATAAGGGAGAGAAGAGTGGAGGAGTGGGAGAGCAGGAGGAGAGAGAGGGAGAGAAGGAGGAGAAGAGAGAGAGAAGGGGAGGGGGGGAGGGAGGAGAGAGAAAAGACGTGAGAGAAGGAGAGAAGGAGGAGAGGAGAGAGAAAAGAGAGGAGGGAGAGAAGAGTGGAGGAGTGGGAGAGCGGGAGGAGAGAGAGGGAGGGAAGGAGAAGAGGAGTGGGAGAGCAGGAGGAGAGAGAGGGAGGGAAGGTGGAGAGGAGAGAGAGAAGAGGAGATGAGGGAGAAAAAAGTGGAGGAGTGGGAGAGCGGGAGGAGAGAGAGGGAGAGAAGGAGAAGAGGAGAGAGAGAAGAGTGGAGGAGTGGGAGAGCGAGGGAGGAGAGAGAGGGAGGGAGGGAGGAGAGAGAGTGAGGGAAGAGAGTGGAGAACACGAGGGAGAAGAAAGAGAGGAAGGAGTGGGATAATGAGGGAGGAGAGAGAAAAGAGGAGAGGAGAGAGAGAGAAAAGAGGAGAGAGAAGAGTGGAAGAGTGTATCCAAGTTCAACAAACACGTGAGATATTCTGGCAGTCTATCAAGTTGTTGTTCTCTTCTGACGGGTAACAACGGCCACCTACTTTTCCATAGAGTCTATAGTGAGAGGGAGGAGAGAGAAAAGAGGAGAGAAAGGGAGGGAGGAGAGGAGAGAGAAAAGAGGAGAGGAGGGAGAGAAGAGTGGATAAGTGGGAGAGCAAGGGAGGAGAAAGAGGGAGGGGGGAGAGGAGGGAGGAGAGGAGAGAGAAAAGAGGAGAGGAGGGAGATGAGTGGGAGAGTGAGGGACGAGAGAGAGGGAGGGAGGGGATGAGAGAGAGGGAGGGAGGAGAGAGAAAAGAGGAGAGTACAGTGAGAGAGGGGGAGGGAGGAGAGAGAAAAGACGTGAGAGAAGGAGAGAAGGAGGAGAGGAGAGAGAAAAGAGAGGAGGGAGAGAAGAGTGGAGGAGTGGGAGAGCAAGGGAGGAGAGAGAGGAAGGAGAAGAGAGAGAGAAGAGTGCAGGAGTGGGGGAGTGAGGGAGGAGAGAAAAGAGGAGAGGAGGGAGAGAAGAATGGAGGAGTGGGAGAGTGAGGAAGGAGAGGAGGGAGAGAAGAGTGGAGGAGTGGGAGAGCAAGGGAGGAGAGAGAGGAAGGAGAAGAGAGAGAGAAGAGTGCAGGAGTGGGGGAGTGAGGGAGGAGAGAAAAGAGGAGAGGAGGGAGAGAAGAATGGAGGAGTGGGAGAGTGAGGAAGGAGAGGAGGGAGAGAAGAGTGGAGGAGTATATCAAAGTTCAACAAACAAGTGAGATATTCAGACAGTCTATCGCCGTAGTCCCTTATAAATACATTTTATACAGTGTTGTTCTTCTGACAGATAGTGATGGCCAACCTACTTTTTCACAGATTGTCAAGCGAATTTCTTTTCTGCAATTTAACAAGATTTGTTTCCGTAATAAAACGGCCATTTTGATTTTAAACTTACATAATTTTCTGTCAAGCCAAAACCCAAGATATTTATAGGTGGTGACTCTTTCAGTCAATGTACCATTTAGTGTTTTATCACGATCATTTACATAACAGACAGATATTCAAACATTTAGACTTTGAGCAGGAGAATAGAAGGTCCACAAACAGGTGATGTGATCTTTAACACCGCCTCCTTTAGATTGCCTGGCACAACAAAAAACTTCAAAAAATTTCAATATTGATTTCCTTATCACTTATTTTATTTGGCTTATTTGAGTTTGACCGGGATCGATTTGACGCCTGGGAATTGGGTTTGTTAGTAATATTGACATCAACCAAGTTACACGACCTCTGACCATTTCTTTCATGTCTACGAGATATTCTACGTGAAACCTGCAAAATCATTTGTTTTAATGCGGAATCTGGTTTTGTCAAACGGCCACATGAGACGCTGTTCATCCTGTGAGTAAGGAGTCATTCAGAGGCCTATAGGAACTGGAATGTTCATCAGTTACCATGGAGACAAAATACACACATTAGCAAACACTGCCAAATAAGTTTTAAGACGGTCTGAAAACTCAAACGCAAAAATACAAAGTTTAAACAACACATTTTCTGAAGCCTGTTCATCAGGTAATGAAGTAAGTAGTAAAGTACTGTACTTAAGTAGAATTTTTAGGTATCTGTGCTTTACTCAAGTACATTTTACAGTGGATACTTTTTTACTGTACTTCACTACATTTGAGAGCAAGTATCTGTACATTTTTGAACTGGACTGAAAAGTAAAAAGTACTTTCCACATGATTTAAGGAGTTATTTTAAGTTTTATTTAAGTTTTATTAAGTTTTTGAGTTCAAGCTTCGGCACAAATTCATGAGAAAAATTAAGAAATGTATTTGTATTGTTACTGTTGACCAAAATATGAATCATTTTAAAATCAATATTACTACATTTAACACTTTAACAACGCTTCTACTATTTACTCTTAAAGTACATTTTTAAAGGGGTACTTAAATACTTTTACTTAAGTAGATTTTTTCATGCAATACTTTTACTTTTACTTGAGTAACTTTTTACTTCTGTATCTGTACTTTTACTTAAGTAACAAAATTGAGTTTGTGGTCCTGTTTAGAAGTAACTAACTGACTTGTACAAAGAAAAAGTACCTACGATAAATATTGACAGACAAAATATATTCACTCTATCATATATTGAACAATAAGTCGATAATATTATCAGTGAGGGAGGAATGAGGGGAGAGAAGAGTGGAGCAGTGGGTTTGTGAGGGAGGGGAGAGAGTGAAGGAGGAGAGAGAAGAGTGGAGGAGTGGGATAGCGAGGGAGGCGAGAGAAAAGAGGGGTGGAGGGTGAGGAGTGGGACAGCGAGGGATGAGAGGAGAGAGAAAAGATAATCCGGGCTCAAAACGGTGTATATGACTGAATGTTTTTTTTCTGCTATGATGATTATTTATGTTTTTGTTTGTATTGCGATTTTAATGTCTTTCTTATTCCGTAAAGCACTTTGAGTTACTTTGTGTACGAATTGTGCTGTACAAACAAACTTGCGTTGACTTGTTGTTCAGACTAATCAATTTACAGCTTCTCCTGATATAACTAACAAGTAGCTTTTCTGATTGGCGTAAGACTGAGCACAAATGTAAAGTGTGTTATAAATAAAATGCATTATTATCATTCAATTTGTGTATATGCAGTCTATGCGTAGAATAAATGGTCCTGTGGCCTTTGGGAAAGGAATAAAAAAAAAAAAACAGCAGCAGGAGATCTGTCTTTAATACCAGTAACATTTATGCCCCATTATCCTTAATTACACACCTCGCCGTGAACAGTGCGGAGCTGTGTGGGTGCAGAATCCAATCACGGCAGCTAATGCAAGAATAAATAAAGCTTTTAAAACTTATACACATTGACGCGCGTGAATCAGAGACCAGAGCAGCCTCAGCCTTCACCTTTCGCTCTGTATTCACCATTTGAAGGTTTACTTTAAAGAAGAAAAGCCCACATAGACATTTACTGGAATGAGACTGAACGTACCCAACAACATCAATCTTTTTTTTTATGTCGTCTCTCGTCCCTTTGTCCCGTCCCTGCGCACAAGCTAAATACGAGTGGCTTATTGGTTATAGCTTAAACGTCCTCCCATATTACGCAAAATTGACTCGCGTGAGCTTTTAGCCGCGTTAGAATGTTCACGGACGTTCTTACAAAATTCCACCTTGTGATGTCACGCGGTAATACGGGACGTGCTCCACTGTGGTTTTAAACTCCGCGCACCTTCACTAGAATCGTTCGGATGAACTCAGCCTTGGAACTGTCATGCTTTACTGAACAAAAGGTAAAAGGCAGCGGTTGTATCCTTGTATCCTTCCCGCGTTGTCCTTCGTCTCATCATCCTCTTTGGCGGTACCAACCTTTTCCAGTCTTTTATGTGCGATCACACACGCCCAGCGCTCACACTGTTATTCCCACGGTGACATTGGATGGGGCTGCCCTTTGGATCAAACGCACACACACGGAGCCCACTGACGGAGACACGAGCCGAGGCCAAAACGGAAGCAGGACACAGGAAAACGTGGCGTAGCGTCGGCCATGTTGAAATGAGAGAATTTGTGTGGAGACTGCGGGTAACAGCAGGCAAAATATGTATCACAATTTTTCAAGTCCCATTCAAGGTAGACAGCTGAACTTTTTTTTATTAGAAAATTTTGTGTTTCCCCCAAAGAGTATATTGTAAATGCAGGACTGACAAAATGTAGTATTTGTATTTCTAGCCAACCTGGAATCACAGAATTTGGCAAGTGGAGGCCATTGTGCAATATTGGCAAAAAATATTATTTACATTTTTTCAAGACCGTCCCAGTTGGAGACAGACCAGCTTGAGTAGCGTTTTTTTTGTGTGTGTGTAAATAAGTACCGTATTTTCCGGACTATAGTCGCACTTTTTTCATAGCTTGGCCGGGGGTGCGACTTATACTCAGATGCGATTTATATGTGAAATACATGTTTTTTTCTTCATTATTATGCATTTTTTGGCAGGTGCGACTTATACTCCAGAAAATATAAGAGTATATTGTAAATGCTGTTTATTCCAAAATGAGATCACTGTGTGTAGTCTGCAGATAATAATAAACTTTTATTAAAGTATTAAAGTATTATAAAGTAGCATAAAGTATTTCGTCAGTATGCGCCGAAAGCAGTGCTCCGATTGGCTGCGCTTTGGCGGTCCACCCACGTTTCGCGTTGCCGTCTGAAAAAGCCGTGCACAACTGAAAATGAATACATGGATATTAACAATGAGAGTTTGTGAGAGCTAGACAGAAATACTTCCTCCTTCCCGTCTGATTTTGGAAGCTAAGCGGGATTAGGCTTGGTTATTACTGGGATGGGAATACAAGTGGCGCAGTGGGACAACAGTGGCTCCAGCGCATATTGTTGTTGCGTTCTTGGGTAAAACACTAGCCCTATCTTGCCTCAAGTGTCCATGTGCGCTTGAATGAAATGAGCACGTTTATTACAGCGATTACAGCATGTACATCACGTATGTTCATTAATATGCACTGTTCCAAATAAACAAAAAATACAGATATATTTACAATCCATCAGAAATACTAAAACATGCTTGTAAAAATGTCTTTACTGAGTTTCAAGTAATACACAAAAAGTAAAATAACTGAAGAATGAGACATAAAACTTAATATTAGTGTTCGAAAGACTTTCTACTGGCGACGAAATTGTTGACTCAAAGGCACAACATTATTACACGCTGGGAGCTTGGGCAAGGGCAAATTTTCGATCGCTGAGCCACGTCATCCACTTAAAGACGTCATCTCCATTTCCGTCGTTCAGCGTGTCGTTTTTATTATTACTACGGCAGTTATGAAATACAATGAAACCTATCAGAAAGAGCCATTAACGTCAAAAGCGATCGGGAAAATAGATGCGCCTCCAGCTGAGATAAGAGTGGCAGATTCTCACTGTTCCAAATGAGCGCTTGTCTCTGAACTGCTGTGTGCAATTACAGACGAGGAGGTCCCAGCGTGCGCCGCACTTCAGATATGCCGCGTTTCAGTAGGAGAGAGGGAGGGTTTCCTATTGACAACCATTCTTCTGTCATGGCGCTATCAGCGTTCATTTAGACGTGTATTTTGAGAGCCAGCTGCCACTCTTCAGGTTTGCTGTAGGCTGGAGGATTCGACTTAGAACTGACTGCGAGCATGTTCTTATGACGCATAATTACATCTACATACACACAGACGCATGTTGGAATCTACTGATAGAAATTTCAAGTCTGTTTGCTTTACTGTTTAGTTCAATTTCAACGTACTTCCCTTCAGATTCAGTTGAACTGGTGTTGTGCCGAGTTGAGATGATACGCCGGAACATTAAATTGACGGCACCGCATAAAAACCCCCCAAAAAACTAGCATGTCGAAAAGATGTACCTGAGTTTACCTGAATGTATTCAATATTTGACATTTTTTATAATTTAAGTATGCATTATATTTGGAAGTTTAACGTCATAGTACATCATTATATTTGTGTACACACTGTGTTGTAGTGTAATTCGAAGTTAGCTGTGCTTAGAGGGACAGAACCGACTTTCTTATCCCGTTCCTAATTCACTTTCTATTGAAAAACGGGTTGCCCCTCATTTTGGTCGTAAAATGTTCATATTAACCTGCTCTACGTGGTCCAGGTGTTTTTATTTCGCAATTTTGTCCGTAAATCAAGATATAAACATTAATAACAGACCAAGGTTGCTTCCATTACGGTTAGCAACAGGTTTGATTGACAGTGTTGCTAAGCGCTGGCCCCCTGCTAAACCAGCGGTCCAGGCGGGAAGGAGCATTACCTTGAACGCCCTCACTCGGTATTGGCTCTTTGGTCGCTGTGATACCCCCGGTGGGAATTCTAAATACGGAACTCGACTCTAAATTCGCCTCGATGAGCTTAATTTGGCTGGAGCCGAACGCTATCTGTGACGTCACACTCACTTAGTCCACTTCTTTATACGGGCTATGTTCCTAACCCTAACCTTAACCATTTCCTAATCTTAAACTTAACCATCATTTATAACCCTGTTCCTAAACTTCATTCCTTTTAATGAGCGACTTAATATAAATGCACTCTCTCCATTCTGCTATTTCAGCCTTTACCGCCCCAAATTTACCTTGTGCCACAATATTCATTTGTGCACTATTTCTGAGTTCACAATCTTGCAAGAATCTACACATGCACAGCTCTTGCTTCTGTGTTTGAGCTCACAGATTTGACCTACTGGACCAATCACAGAGCAACATTGTCATTTGGGCAGAAGCAACGCAAACATGGGCTGGCATTGACTATTTGAGCAGACACACAGACTTTGTGAAAAACATGCAGAGGGAAGCGTTTTGCGCATTTGTGGATGGGAAGCGTGTCTGCTTTTCTCTCAGCTAGACTGGGCAAAAGTTTGTTTTGCCAGTCAGCCTGCGCCGCCGTCGAGACGCTTAAGTTTGCAGAATTCAGGTGAACGTTCTGCTTTTTCCTGATCACCGTGAGAGAGAGAGCGAGGTGCCGAATTGCAACGCAGCACATAACAATGACAATGACGCGAAAACCTATCCGGCTTGTCAGATTACAATTCTACACTACAGTAGCAGAACCGTCAGCCACCTCAGCTTTTCCATGTTTACTTCTTCAACACCCCCCAGACAGTGTCTAAATTTCCTCTTCAAATCCAGCACTGTTTCCCTTTATGACATTGCAGACGTCTTTATCTTCTGGGCTTCAATGTTCTCTTTGTTCAACAGACTATGAATCACACCTCATTAATCTGTAGCTGTCTGTTGGACGGTCTTGGCGTATTACACAGCGCACAAGTTAAGACAACCTAATTGAAAACACTTGTCTGTTTACATAGCCTAGATGCACAGGACCAAAGCCTTTCATGACGACCGCAGTTCTGTGAGATCTCTAAGTGTATGTGCGCGTTGGTCTGATGATGCTTTTATCCCCTCAGCGGTGCCACAAACCCACTCATTAAAATGTCAAGAGCCTCAGTGCTGCGGATAATTGTGCCGGCACATCGGAAACCCGACCGGTGAAGAGTTGAAGGAATCTCTCGAAAGGTTCAAATGTTACGCCAACAAGTAGGTTTTTTATATCAATAAACAGAGCAACGGGTTAAACTGCTGCAAAATGGGCAAATGTGTTAGAATGACAAACAGGTAGAATGTCAAGTCACAGAGAGCAGGGTTTTGATTTGTTTATATTGCTTTAAAGGCCCTGTACCCAATTTTTATTTTTATTTTTTTTAATGTATTTGAACAAAATCTGTCTTGCCCCAGTAAAAATGTATTGTATAAGCAACTCTTGAGGCCAAAATAAGTCCACTGCGCGCTGTCTGCATCAAATTAAAAAGCGTTTTGTTGTCCTATAATCAGGAAGTGCAAGTTAGCATGCTAGTTGTTGTTAGCTAACCGAGTTGTGAAAAGCCATTGCAAAGCCATCGCGAACAGTTTTCAGCTCAAGCACAAGAGATGGCGGTAATCTACAGAGAAGAACATCTCAACCTTGGTGTAAACACACGCAGACGCAAATACAATGAGAAATGTAATGCTATTGGTCTGGATATATTTCTACTAGTGATGTACGATATTGGAATTTTCAGCGATACCGATAACTTGAAGATGTGTGTCATCGATAGCCGATAAAGTAAAACGGATAATACATTTTAAATAAACCTGAATTTTGAAATGAAACTTTTTATTTATTTAATTGTTTTACTTTATTGGCCTAAATCATATAATACATATAAAGCCTTAAAAATATGACCTTTACAGATATGAAGTAACAGTACTGGGTTGTAGCCTTCTCACAAGCTCAGTATAATTGCCATTATCGGCTGGTAATATCGGTCACTGATCCCTAATTTCTACAATTCACATAGGCCTATGGTGCACTTTTGGCTATGGGTGTTTTGCCACTGGTCTGGAGTAAGGTGGACTGTTCCGAGGATGGTAAAAGTTCTTCTTGGAGCAGTTCCATGTTGCAGAGATGGCCCTTGTATCGCCGGAGAGCCTGATGATGGTGTGTTGCTTTTCAGGAGAGAGTTTCCATGTGAATCCTGAGACCTTTGGTTCTCAACATTTTGATGTTCCAGAGATGATGGGATCTCTGGCTAGAAGGTGCTGTATCCAGAAGTTCAAATGAAGAAGGTGGAGAAATTTCCATACTGATAGTGCCGTCAAACATGGCTTCAATTTGGGGTTCCATAGCATCTTCATCCCATTCCAAAGAGTCTGTTGTGTCTTATCTTCAGATGTCATTTTCCTTTCTTGGAAAAAGATCAATACATACAAATGGTTACTTCAAAACCCACAGTCCAAGCTTACAGCTAAGCAACTAGTAGCTCAGTGTTCCAATATCCACAAAAGGCAATTGCTATCACAACTTGAGATTGACGAGGTACAACATAAATGCTACGGCAAGGGGTAGCCAGATGCCAGGTCAGAGGGGAGTTAACATCAACTCCCCTAGCAGAGATTGGGCACGAAGCCCCAATAACTATCACACTTAACAAGTTAGCGACTGACCTGAAAGATAAGATCATGGCACGAATGAACACAAGGGAACCCCGATGCCAGTTACCGAAGCTAGCTGAGTGCTAAGTGCATACCAGAAGTACTGGAAACTACTAAATGAAGGCTCCAAGCCTAGGCCAGTCGCCTAAAGAGGTACACGTAAGATAATGAAGCCAGATGAATAAACCGTCTGTTTGCAACACGACCGGCAAAAGTGTACACTCAATGGCAGGGTAATAACACCAGAGACTCACCAAGGCTGGAAACTGAAAGCTATCCGAAAGGCATATGGCAACAGCAGTATGAAAAGCTGGACTGCACCAGTGCTCCACGCCTACTGGCTAAAGAAACTCACTGCTCTCCATGGCAGCACAAATGGACCAGCTTCTAAGGCATGGGACTCACCCTGAATGGCTAACGAAGGGCGTACGATCCTGATCCAGAAGGATCCCTCAGAGGGTACAGTCCCATCTAAAAACATGAAAGCTCATGTCAGGCATCATTGCGGCTAAGATAAGTGGGCACATGGATCAACACATGAGCACAGCACAGAAGGGCATCAGCAAAGATACCAGGGGAGCCAGCTCCTGGTAGACCCAAGACTCATCAGACCAACCTGGACAAGAAAGCCTACGATTCAATACCACACACATGGATCACTGAATGCCTGGAGCTGTACAACATCAACAGGACTCTAAGAGCCTTCATTGCAAACTTGATTGTTGTGGAAAACCACCCTTGAGGCCAATGGCAAGCCACTTGCACAAGTGACCATCAAATGTGGCATATACCAAGGTGCATAGGTCTGAACCCCCTGAGCCAAATCATCAACAGCACTGGCTATGGATACCGACTCAGGAATGGGGCCACCATCTGTCACCTCCTTTACGTGGATGATATCAAGCTGTACGCTAAGA
>KN486884.1:762-34093 GCA_000787095.1 Periophthalmodon schlosseri | reverse complement strand
TCCCCTCTCTCCTCTCTCCTCTCCTCTGTGCTGTAAAGATCACTCTGGTGTGTTGTCGTGTTGCGTGGGCGGTTTAGCGCCTCACATCGTGTATATATTTTCATTTCCTTGACCAGATTCTCACTCTGAATCTGGCTAATTGCGCTTCTCAAATTTAGGAAAACAGGGACAAGATGTACCGTATCTGTGACTTGGATCAGAACCTGTGAAGAAGAGACCAAATAAACGACAACGGGACGTGACCGTTTTACAGAAATGTTTAATTGTGATAAGACGATACCGACTCAGCTCCAGTGACGTATCGGTTCAGGAAAGACCTTTGTTTACGCTGATCATCTCTTTTTAACATCTTCACTTTAGTTTATGCCGTAGGAATTCAAAGCAGTTGGATCAGTGCAGTGAGGGGGGGTACTGTATGTATGTCTATGGAGGAATATTCAGCAGTTACCTTGGTGCAACCTAAGCTTTGTTAACATATGGAAATGGAAGCAAATGGAGGCATAAGAGAAGTGGAACCATGTGTAAAGAAGTGGACAAAGTGACGTCACCCACAGCGTTCGGCCCCAGTCAAATGAAGCTCACCGAGGCCGGAGCGGTTACAGCGTGTAGTTTCTTGTTTGGTTGCTATGATACTCGCGGTTGGAATTCCAAAGAGCCAATCCGGAGCGAGGCTGTCGAAGGTAACGCCCCGCCCCGCCCGCGCCGCTGGTTTCACAGGGACGACGCTGTCAGTCGAACCTGGCGCCGACGCTGGAGGGAGCCACCTCGGGGAAAGAAGGCGCCTGATTTGTCTGTTATTAATGCTCATATCTTAATTTACGGACACAAAACCAAAATAACAATATCAGGATCGCGTAGAGCGAGTTAATACGAACATTTTAAGACCAAAATGACGAGTCTGACAGCAGCAGTTACAGAGAGAGGGGCCACAGTTTTACGAGAGAAAGTGGATTAAAGCCAGAGTCGATGGAACCGGAAGCGCGGCCCGTGATCACTTCCTGTTTGGAGCGCGGCTGCTAGCGGGTTAGCTGTGTCCATTTACATATAAAGGTTATTCATTTTTAGATCACTGTATCTGCAACTTGGGTCTCAACTTAAAGAAAAGACGAGCGTAATTCTTATTGTTCTTGATTAGCAGCTCTGGTTGAGGAAAGTAAATGTTGTTGGAGGCTGTTTTCAAAGCAGAACAAATGGTTTATTGGTAATGGACTAATTAAGGGCCCAGAGTCAAACGCTCGTCTGTCTTGTGTTTGTTATTCAGCTGAGCGGCTCGAGATCAGGGAGAAACGCGCTTTAGAGCCGCACATCCACACGTCTTTGTAATTAGGGTTAACTGCACCGTGTCATCCAACCTGACGAACACTAGATTGAGACTGTCTAAAGTGAGTGCTCTGCATAAATCTTTGATGGCTCCAGCTGAAATTGATCAGTAAAAGGCGGGACATGATGCCAGATATTTGAAGCTGATTGGGCGAAGCGTCACAGCAATACTTTAAACAAAATAAACTGAATAAATAAAAACAAAATAATCAAATGGACATTGAAAGCATTATGTTATGTTATGTGAAAATTTCTCAAATCTTTTAAATCATCTTTCTATGGTCAGTGCTATGCCTTTACCTCGCTGGGGGTGATATTGACAAAAATTAATTGCATTATCTCGATAACGTTATTCAGACGATATTTCAACTATGTATATATCAAAATGTGCTATAATTTGCCTGTAAATGTCTTGATTGTGAGGTTCAAATATCACACAAAACGTGAATGTATCATAAAAACCCTATGGAAATATCTCTTTATCTCCTTGTTTGTGAGATTACACTCGATGTTTCTGTCTCTTTTTTAGGTCATTTTTTAAATAGTTTTAATTATAGGTGATGTACTCAATATTCGAAATTAGCGTATCTCCAAAACAACAACTGCGATATTATCCATTTTTCTCCTGTACTTATGCCACTGGCACAGTAACCCTAGAGCAAAATGATCCCCCCCAAAAATCTATTCTAAATGTACATTATTGTAAAAAAAACAACCAAAAAACCATGAGCTACTCAAATAAATGTCAAAATGAAATGCTTAAAGGTCCCGTATTACACTATTTTCTGATCTGTTATAAAGTCGTTTCCTCATCACAAACAGACCTGGAGTTGTGTTTTGTTTCATTCACACACCCTGCATATTTAGGCTGAGAAACACTCTGTTCCACCTTGTGATGTCATGTGGTTGTACAGGAAGTGCTCCACTGTGTTTTAAAATTCCAGACACCTTCACTAGAATCGTTTGAATGATTTCAGCCCTGGAATTGCCCATCTCAAACTAAAGTAGCTGTTAACATGAAGCTGTAGTTTTCATGTTATGACGTCACAAGGTGGAACAGAGCATTTTGAGCTTTGGAGATGTAGACAGGCTAATAATAAAGAGTTACTCAAACATGTGAATGAAACAAAACACAACTCCAGGTTTGTTTTGATGAGGTAACAGCGTTATAACATGACTTAAAGCTCACGAGTCCATTTTGCGTAATACGGGACCTTTAAATACTTAACTTCTATGACCCATAATACAAACAAGCTATTTATTCAACCCTCTGCAGCTTCTATTTGCACAACAACAACAATATAATCCACTTTTTCGATATGTCTTCCACCCCTACACCCGGCCCATAGTAACATCGGTTCTGTTTTGTGTTTTCCAGAAGTCGGGTCTGCTGTACCGCGTGTGCTGCTTGGCTCTTCCTCTGTGGCTGCTCCTCTTGGCCCTCCTCCTCCTCGCCTTCCTACTGCCGCTCCCCGAAGAATCCAACTCCTGCTCTCTCTCCAACAACTTCGCCCGCTCCTTCAACATCATGCTGCGCTACCAGGGACCCCCGCCCACCTAAGACCACCCAGCAGTGTGTGTTTTGTTTTTACATTAGGCCTAATCCTGTTATATGTATTTCGTTATATTCATTTTTGTCCTGTCTTGTTATTAAAATATCATAACATTGAAATATCAAATAGCAACGCTCCAAAGCTGAAAGAATTGAATGTACAAAAGTTGCATTTAAAGGTGAACTGCGTAACTTTTCTGGCGGGGTATGGTTCCTGCTTGTTTCCATGGAGATATATATATATATAATACGGTAATAAATGTGTCTATGTGGCGTTTATTTTATCGCAACTGTTTTTATTGCTCAGAATATCTTTTTAAAACCAGAGAGGCGCCACCGCTCCACAGATCTGACCTGTAACCTAGGCTGATGGTGCCACTTGCTTGTCTCCACCAGAAAAGTTACGCAGTGCACCTTTAATGTGAAAGCTTAAAGGTTATATCTTCAAACAACACTTTTTTTTTTTTTTTTAAACTTTTCCTTATTATGCCAAATGAAGTGCAATGTTTTACACCAACTAAGACTAAAGTTAATGTCAAAAAACACATTAACTGTTTAGAAAAGTTATCAAGTTTAGTTTTTAAAATAGCTTGAATTTTTAAGAACATATTGTAAGTAAAAATCATGCAATTATCTTTCTATATTATTCCCGTTATAGTAAATGACATATTATATCCACATAGACAAACCGAAACTGAAAAACGTCTTGTTTTATCACATCGTTCAATCTTGACCTCACAAATCAAAATAATGAAACGTAACAGGATCAGACGCAGCAGATCAGCAGAAACGCAGTAACATCAGATATGAATTTCTTGGCTCATTCTTCAGACCTGGGCCCAGAACGATCATTTCTATGGTAATTTGTCCTTGTCCTTTATCCCTTTACCCCCGTCAGGGCAGGAGCTGGCGCCTGTCCAGAGCCCTCAGTGGCTCCGCACCTGTCGCATAACAAACACAATCGAGAAGACCGTTTCGACAGGTTTAGGACAATCATGTGTGAACCATAATTAACCTGTTATGTTGTTCGGATAAACATTTCATTTTGCTCGTAAAAATAGAAAATCAACCTGTTTCTGTAGATTACGAAAGCTGTTTACTCCAGTTTTCAAGCCGTGAAGTATGTTTTTAATATTCCCACGTGGTCTTTTACAAATTCTGATATCGATAAAAGACCATTTTTAAATCTATCTAACTCGTTCCTAGCTCTTACAAACCCTTTGGCACATAGTTAACATTCACACGAAATCCTACTGCTGCTTAAAACTCACTTCCGGGTCGACAGTTGATAAAATGCCTCACCATTACTCGCTTCCTTGGTTTTTCTTTGGAGCGGATCAGTATAAAAGCGGCTCCTCTAGTCTAAAGTGAACCGAACTGGCCCATTTGAGAGGTTCCACTTAGTAAGTCAGTCACGATAACACATTTTGAAAACGGCAATATTGAAACTAAATTATGCCACTGACACAAAAACTCTAGAGCAACATTATCCCCCCAAAAAATATTTTCTAAATGTACCTTATTGTAAAAAAAAAACCAAACAAAAAAACATCCGTTCATCCATTTTCTTCCGCTTACCCGGGGGCAGCAGTCTAAGCAGAGACTCCCAGACTCCCCTCACCCCAGACGCCTCCTCCAGCTCCTCCTGCCGAGAGACACAGTCAAAACATGAGCTACTGGCAAAATGAAACACTTAAGTACTTAGTTTGTATCTGTCATGAGTCATAGAAGTTATTTACTCAACCGTCTGCAGCTCAAATCTTATCATAGCACAGAAAAATTAGACAAATTTCTCAACCAGTACAAAGAAAAAACACCCAAGATGAATATTGACCCCCCAAAAATGATTGTTACATTTGGCATTTTTTAAAATTATAAGTCAATATAGTAATTACCGTGACAGGCCTAGGAATCGGCTGTTATGAATATGCTGTGAACTTATCAAATATTCTTACAGTTAGATTTCAAAAGTTGCATTTTAGCAGTGTATGAGCACATCTAGAGATAATCATGAACACTATTACTCTTGGAATAGTATATTTGAAGAACTTTAATACAATGTACGACAAACACTCGTCGTATTCCTTTAAAGGGTCAGTATTACGCTATTTTCTGATCTGTGTTATAATGTTGTTTCCTCATCAAAAACATGCCCGGAGTTGTGTTTTGTTTCATTCACACATGTTTAACACACAAACCCTGCGTGTTTAGCGACTTAGAGCTCTTCTCCCAAACAGAAAACGCTCTGTTCCACCTTGTGATGTCACGTGGTAATACAGGAAGTGCACCACTGCGTTTTCAAACTCCACACACCTTCGCTAGAATCATTTGGATAATTCCAGCTCTTGAATTTCCAATCTCTACTTGAGTAAAAGTAAACGGTAGCTGTTAACCTGAAAACTTTCACTACATGACATCACAGAGTGGAACGGAGCATTTTAAGCTTTGGAGATGTAGACAAACTAATAATGCAGGGTTACTCAAACATGTGTGAATGAACCAAAACACAACTCCAGGTCTGTTTTTGAGGAGGTAACGACATTATAACATGGCTTAAAGCTCACGAGAGTCCATTTTGTGCAATATTGGACCTTTTAAATGTCTCAAAGCTCGTGCTACTTTGATCAAAACTACTTATCCTCTTACAGCCGGCTGACTCTTTACCGTACACTGGAGTGTGTCTTTGGCATTTTCTTGGCTCCTCTCGAGCTCCTTCCCGATGCCAACACTTTCAACTGCAAATTTAAAGCTCCGAAAACCTCCCTGGACACAACACGTTTTTATGGCCCATTAAAATCCACCGCTCCAGGCTTTGTTTTTTATCTGCGCTCTCTTCACACCCTCTTAAATGCCTCCGCGCCCTGACGCACGCTTTTTTAATTTACCTTTTTGGCGCAGGTTTGGGCTGCCGCTGTTGAGTTGAGTTTAGCGGCGCGTTACCATAGCGACACTGACCAAATCAAGTTTAACTAAAAACGGTGAAGCTTTATTTCCAACCGTTTAGCTAATTTAATATGTTTTTAACTCGTTTAGGGGAAGTTAAAAGTTCATTGACAACGTAATAACACATTTTTTTTGCAGAATTCCCAGTTTTTAAGCTACCAACATGTTTCAGAAGTGACTGTTAGCCCCACATACGCACATATTTTGTCAACTGCTTTAATTAAAATACTGTTTTGAGGGACACGTTTTTACTTTATATACTTTATGTTAATTTACATAGGCAGCAAGGTACTGTAAAACTGTATAGTGGGATTGCCTTATAATAATTGGTGTGTACAAGGTGTAATTAATCTGGTTAATTCTAAATGTGTCCCTTTAGCCACTGGTTGGTAAGATCCTGTTTGAGACGACACTTATAAATCGTCTGTAAATATGTCTTATGTAGCACCTTTAAGAAGAATAATCCGGTTACTGTGTGCAAACTGTGTAGCTACTATTGCCTTAAAGCTTTATCTAATTCAACGTATTCAGTGCCATACTTTTATATATGTATAAAATATGTAGCTTTGTGAACCACTTATGCCCGTACTATCAATATTTAACTTGTTTTTATGCTACTGCTGCTTACTGTGGTACTCCGCGACCTTTAGCATGTGTCCCTTTAAACGCCTATGCAACTCCGAGCTATATTAAGTTATATTATGCAATGAGAGGCTTGAATCTGCTGAGCACAGCTGGCCGTATAAGGTTATGCAAAGATGTAACTTCCCTGCGTATTGTATGGGAGCAGTCAGGATCGAATTAGTCAAACAATATTGTAAGAATTGTGCGTAAATTATACTATTTTCTGTGTGACGTAAAGGCTTGGATAACTTTTGTATCTTGATGGTCATGGAAATAAATGCTCTTCAGGTATTTTTTACTGAGTTTGTTCTTAACAATCTACAAAATCTACAAAATATTGAAAAGGGGAAACTCGTTTACCGTATTTTCCGGAGTATAAGTCGCACTGGAGTATAAGTCGCGCCAGCCAAAAATGCATAATAATGAAGAAAAAAACATATATTTCACATCTAAATCGTATCTGAGCATAAGTCGCACCTCCGGCCAAACTATGAAAAAAAGTGCGACTTATAGTCCGGAAAATACGGTACTTTGTTTTTCAGTCTAATCAACTATGTAATTTTTTTTGGTGACTAGTCCGCCACGTGCTCGTCTCCGTGGAAATGATTATAGTTATTGCTCTGCCTGTAATATTCCACAATATGGCATTAAGCATGTACATCTTGCATTTATTTCAAGTACAGGTGTTTTCATTGCTCAGAAATAACTTGAAAAACGTGGATTCTTACCCACAGACTCGTCTCAATTAACACAGATGCATAAATAGATTTAGCTAGTAACATTTTAGCCAAAGCGATAACTTCTCCACGGAGACAAGAAGGTTAAACTACACTGTTACCTTTAATGATATTTAACGATAACCAGTAAAATACCATATCCGTGTCAATGCAGGACTATGTTATGTTATGCTGGTAAAAAACCCAACTCGGCTCATTTCGCGCACACATTTTGCGTTGAATACACCTACATTATTAAATTGCATGTTACGTTTTGTTTCCTAATGGCCACGAAACACAAGCCAGCACCTGCTCGCCACAAAAGCTGCTAAACAACAAACATGGCAACACAGATCACAGCATAAATAAACAGGATAGACTGAGCTTAAGGACGTCCCTGTTCTTATAATTCTGTGTAATCGTGTTTCATAATCGTGCACCGCAGAGTCGGATCCACCGTAACCCTGTGCGTGTTTTTAGTTGTGTTGACTTTGACTCACGTTGTTTATGGGGATCCAATTCGGAACTACCATCCCAGAGCTGTGCCAGTTCAGAGCGGAGCAAACAAAGTGGGATTTTGTGATGTAAAACGATCGAGATTCCTGTGTGAATTTGGTATTTCGCAACCTGTTTCATTAATATCTGTTGAGTTGGAAGGTAAAATATATCAAATCCATCCTGACGAACTCATTTCTAACGAATAGCGGGGAACTACTAGGATGTGTTTTAGTCCCGGTTTTAGTGCTCTACTAAAACCGGAACTAAACCTGGACTAGAACGAGACCAAATGATGTCAGGACTAAACCAGGAGCAAACCAGGATCAAACCAAGACAAGAGTGAACGCACCTTTGAGAATAAACTAGCTCGAATGACAAACAGCAAACTGGAACTGCCATTTCAGACGTGAGTTTATAATATTGTGCCTTCTTTGTGCTGCTACAATAAAAAATTAAAAATAAATTTAATTAAATTTAAAAAAATTACATAAATGGTGTTTATCTTATTAGATCATCATTAAAATTCTGTAATTGTATTCACGGGTTTCAGCTTCCTGTTTAAAGTGACATTTTGTGGATTTTTGACCATTTCAAAGATTGTTTTTTTGATTTTGCGATTTTGTTTTTTGTTATTGTGAATTGATAATCGCTACGGCAACCCATTTTTTCATCATCCTGAAATCCAAAATAACAATTCGGATGGATGCAATTTAATTTTTTTTTCCTCAAATCGTTCAGCCCCGACATTTTAGCACTGACGGCTGTATCAAAGTGAAGTTAAATATGATGTTAAAGCGTATCTCATTTGATCCATTGCTCAAACTGTCCCTTAGGAAACCGTCAGCGTCCGTCCCCGGCCCCTCGTTTCCCCTCTGCGCCGTTATCCTCCCCGTGTTATATTCTCAGCCTCTTGCAGCGGGCCCTCTCCTTCGTTTCCCTGTAGTGTTTTTCTCCGCACACGATTCACCCACGCAGCTCTCACCTCCGTCTCGCAGCCAGGCCGCCGAGCTGTGCCGCAATCTGGAGCCCGCCGCCTGCCAAAGTACTGAGCAAAAACAACATAACATCATTACATCGGTCCACTAAAGACGACTCTGGGCCTCGGAGGTAATGCTTATGTAACGTTTCTATACCACTTGATCGCAGTGTTGGTGTGGAATATATACATGCGTTTACTATAGTGTCACACCTTCCATGAACAAACTTGTTGTAGCACGAAGAGCAGAGGATAATTAACCCTGGAGAACTCAAAAACCCTTTTCTTCTTTGGACAATTATGAACAATGTATTAAATTACTGCTATAAGTTCACTCAACACTGAAATATCCACTTTTTTAATTTTAACCCTTTATTCCCTAATTTAGGATCACGGCCAAATTTGACCCATTGGGCTTTAGGCGTATCATTTCACAGAATCACAATAACAAACACTGTCAATGCAAACTATTTTAAATTTAGGAAAATAATCAGTCAACCACAGATACAATGAGACATGAGACAATGTTTTTTTTTGCTTTATTTGTTGCATGTTAGAACTGAATTTCAAATGTACAAACACACTTTTGCCAATGGAAACAAGAACAGACCAAAGGCAAAAATCACTACCACTCTGGCTCATTTTACTTCAGTATTCATCCACTAGGTGTCTCTATGCAGGGGCCAGAAGTGGCTTTTGAAGTTAAATTTGACATATTTTTTGTTTGTTCATTTTGGGTAGCAGCAATTAACTGCAGCCAAATTTGACCCTGTGGGTTCTCCAGGGTTAAACCCCATCATTGTGCGTGGGGCGGTAGTGGCTCAGTGTTTGGAGCACTCATCTACCAACTCAAAGGCCAGAGGGTTGAGTTAATCCCTTTTTAAGCAAGACACCCACCTTGTCGAGTATGAATATGGTGTGTGAGTGACCGCTGGTGTTTAGAGGGGCCGATGGCACAGTTTCAGTTTACCCCAGGGCAGCTATCGCTACGTTCCCGATATTCCCACCAAATGGATAATGCATGAAATTTGAAAGTAACTGTAAGCATCACAATCCTTTTAGTGTTTGGGTTCACAAACACAATCATATCTGTGTACTGATTACAATCAACGATGACTATCTACTGTTTGGACAGATGAAAACTCTTGATGCTATTGACCCTATTCTGCCACGCGCACATTTAATCGTAAATGCTACTAAACCATCTTTCGTTATCTTTGTGGTGGCACTTTCAGTTAAGCGGGAATCCCATTCATATCAATAGAGAATTTGGGAAACGTTTCACCGCTAAAATCTGATATAAAGTAGTTTGATTTGTGTAAAAAGTCCTATGTTCATGTGACCAACAAGTCAACACTGCACCGATTCTCTGGGAGGCTTTAAAACGGCTCTGTAGTCCCTGTAGAACTTATTTGCTGTCAAGATCCGCCGCCCCGTGCAAAATAATACAACCCCGAAGACGATGGCAGCGCCCACGGCATCTTCCGGAATAAAGTGAATAGGTATTTAGAAAATAAGACACAGACAAGGCACCAGACTTTTGTGATAGGCCTATAGTAATTACAGAGATTTTACAATTCACTTTCTATTTTAACGCTAAAAATGTATTGAATTACCGTCGATTACAATTCTGCACACACACACGGAACATGGAGTGAGACTGAACTCCCATAAGTTGACCGATGAGGCTAGCATGTTGTGCTAACACACACCACATGGGACAGGAAAAAGCTGATTTTCATAAAACAACAACTTTAGCCAAATTGAGTTACCCTGCTGATGAACTTTGACCTCCAAATACACAACTTCCTGATAAATCCCATTTGTTTTCTGTGTTTTCTGTGTAATTTCCTGATCCTACGCATTATCCCGCTAGAACGATCCGATCTGATCTATCAAATCCTGATTATAGGTCTATGGTTGATCATCGGGTCTGATTGGAAATAACTAATGGTGTAAACAGGATACGTCCAGTTTATATTTGGCCCATAGAGGAAACACAAAGCGCTTATTGAGAGGGATGAGAGGGAGAAGCAATGGCTGATGTGATTACAGTATATTATGACATCGGAGGCTCCATCTTGGTCTGACGGGAGGAAATAGGAGCTACTCATAGAGACACATGCAAAACATTATGATCTCGGGAGCCTTTAAACGAAACAGATGTAACTGATGCCAAAGACGAGAAGGTAAAGAAGGTATTTCAAGGACAAACTTTTAAAGAGTTAGTTGGACAACATCAGTTTGATTGTTGACATTCTGGTCCTTTTTAATATTTTGCAGTGGTTCAAAGTTATTCCACATTCAGAGCATCCTAACTACTGACTGCGATGCGCTTTTCACAACTCAGAGCGGAGGTCTGCCGTGACGGTAGAGCTAACAACTAGCATGCTAACACACGCTTCCTGATTATCGGACATGAAAGCGCTTCATATTTAGACGCAGACAGGACGCAGCTGACTTATTTTGACCTCAAGAGCTGCTTATAGAATATATCTGTGCTCGGGCAAGACACATTTTTCTCAAATACATAGGAAAGTATAGGGTAAAGGTACATTATGTAACTTTTCTGGTTAAACAAACCACTTATCTCTGTAATGTTCCACAGTATGGCAATTGACTTATCTATCTCCATGGAGACAAGCTGTGCAGCACTTGACAAATAAGCCTAAAGACTTGAGTGATAAAAATGCAAGTTGAATGCTACACTGAGGAACATCCCAGATAAGGCCATTTTTTTTTTTTTTTTCATTTATTTTATTTATTTTGAGCACATGTATCAAGTTCACTTAAGGCACATTTCACTTTTTTTTTTTTTAAGCTCGAAAAGGAGTGGGAAGAAGAAAACTTATTAAATCCCACCCCTGTCTCCCACTAGGACATAAATTAAATGCTTTGTTTAAGCTTCGTATTCACTTGAAAAAAAGGAAAAAAAAAAAGAACATATATACACACACACACATACACATACATATCATATATACATATAAAATGCAGCAAAAGGTCACTGACAATAATTTAGATGTACAGTGTTACTATAAGTAACATGAGGCATTTCTAAAAAAAACAAACAAAAAAAAAACAGACCAATCAAGGTAAGAACAAAAATACAGCAATTGTAAGGAAACGATAAGCATAAAGTAGAACCAACACTGATACAGAGAAAGCACAGTATGACTTTATATTTAAACTGGCAATAACATCTCCATGGAAACAAGCGGGTGGTGTACTCCCCAACAGAAAAAGTTACACAGTGCACATTTAACTATTAGCATATGTTGACTTCCAGAAGAAGACTGACTTTCGAAATATGACACAGTATTGAAATTAATATAGTAAGGTTGTTTTTTTTTTAAGTATATATCAATTTCAAGATATAATTTAGCATAAGATGGGTCTTGGCCTGAAAAAGTTAGATGGGTATTTCATGAAGTTTGAAATAGATTTAGTACCATAACACTGCCCGGCACCACTTCTCATTCTAGTCAATGCAGCTTTGTACTGCGCAGTGTCTCTTATTTCCAGTCCACAGTCTCCAGTCAATACTCACCGACTGTCGCCGTAAAAGTACCAGGCTCAGCCATTTCACTCATGGGACAGAGTCATTTTCGGGATAACATTTTGGTTTGGGGGATTTTGGGAACAGCGGTGCCTCTTTTGATCCGATGTGGTCTTATTGATCGGGTCTGGCCTGGACACGGGCCAAGTGCAGCCTCATTGATCCCTGAGAGACACAGAAACAGGACAATGCCATAATGGAGGAGAACTTAACTCACTGTGGGCCATGGACTGCTCCGTGTGTGGGAATGATAATCAGAAAGGGACGTTTTATAGACACCACATGTAATGCTTTTGAATAATAAATATATTTTGGTTGAAGGTTGTTTTTAATTATGTAGTAGTAAAGAAAATGTTTATAAGTAAGATTCTTATTACCAAAAACCTATTACGCAAATTTATTTGGTCAGAAAAGTAAAGTTATTAAGCATATTTCTGGTAGCAAAAGAAAAAATCTATTCTGTAAACTGGACAAAAGTTTTAAAGTGAAGACGTTTCGCTGCTCATCCAAGCCTCTTCTTCAGTTCTGGTCAGATCACTGCTGGACACTGCCTTGTATCTGTCTGAAGGGAGGAGCTAACTACACTGAAACACAACTGTTGTTTTTAATTTCTGTTTGTTGGCTAGTGTGATCTGTGCCTGACTCATATTTTGCATAATCATTCAGGCCCCTAATAGCTGCTCTCACCCTATTAGCACTATTAGCATACTGGCTAGCACTATTGTTTTCCTCATTTAGATTTAGGTCTGAGGATGGAGTTATAAATAGGAGATAAATGATGCCTAAGGTCCAATTCTAGTTCGAAGATAGATTGTCTTTCCTAACAAAATTGGCTCTTCAACCCTCTCAAATGGTTTGAGAGGGTTGAAGAAGGTCTTTTCTTTGGCTAAGATCTGTACCTCAATATCTTTAAAGGACTGGTTAGTGGTTTTGAGATGGAGATAAACGGCAGATTGGTGTCCTGAGCTGCTCTTGCGACAGTGTTAGCACATTCTCTTACGGAGTGGCTCTTCAATCCAACGCTCACTGCAATTTTCTATACCTGGACGACTGAGGGATTACACAAATATACATCTGGTATTTTTGCAAGTATAATACCGTATTGATATTAGTTGGATTGAAGTTTTGGGTGTAGTAGGTAGAAGCAATAGCTGTAGTTGTCACAGTTTTGGTTTTTTTTGTTTTTTGCAGTTGTAGTTGTACAAATAACAGTGGCTGTAGTAGTAGTAGCAATAGTAGTTGTAGTAGCAGTTGGTGGTAGTAGTAATAGTACCAAATGTTACCATGTTGTGTTGCGTGAGAGAGCTGACTGGAAACTTTGTGGTACCAATAGCGATAGTTTAGCTGTGGTTTTAGCAGGACAGCTAGCATTAATAACATGCTTTACTTGGAACCGATTTTGAGATTCCAACTTAAAAAAACATCTTCAACCAAGCCACACACAAATCTATGTAGACTATTATAAACTGTTAAATGCATAAACAACATAACATAAGACGCATTTGTGGACAAGAGCTGGAGTCATTTGATAGTGAAACGAGCGAGATATGCAAATTACGCAGAGGTTATAGCAAAGGACAATAGGAGGAGACTTGACTCATTCTTGGAGATATTAAAAATTCAAATGCTGCCCCTCTGCCTGGACACTACATGAATATGAATGCTTCTCAGAACTGGGCTTTTTGATGGGACAGTTAGCAGTGTTTTTGTGCAGTGAAGTGTGGACATGTCCTTCCTCTGTCTGCATGTGGTCTGGACTCATAGGGACAAAAGAGACTCGGTGGAGACACAGCACGGAGCCTAAATGATGCTGTGTGCTAAATCAATTTTGTTTTGGTAAGACTGTGCTTGACTACATTTTTATTATAGATCTTTCAAAGTCTCACCACGTGACACACATAATCACATCCACTAACTGTTTTTATTACCAATATCAAATAGAAATACTTAGGTGAAAATAACTGTAGGGGCTAAGGACACCATGGACCACCACCACCAATACCACCAATGGACAGGGGGGTGTGGGGGTCCTACTCCAGATTTTTTTTTTCTTTTTTTTTTAGACTAGACATTTTTTCCTGTTTTCTGATTATTTTTAATGTTTTTCCAGTTGGTTAAAAGGCTATGCAAAATGTTTCATCATTTGCAATAACATTTTATACACTTATAAATAACTTACAAAAAATATATAATAAACAGCTTATGTTTGATAGTTTATGGCCAAAACTCCATTTCCTTGCGCTGATACTGGCGTAAACATTAGTGGCCATGTTGTTTTGCATGTTGAGCTCTTAGGCACAAAAGTGACTCAGTGAGACACAGTAAACGCTGGTGTGAAGTTTGTGAAGAAGAGCTGTGTATCCGTCCAATCACACGGCAGATGGACAAAGATGGCCGACTGCCGCCGCTGCTGTTAATTTGCTTTTGAAATATTCTCATGACTGAAATTTAATCACTGTTTAAAATCTAATCTAATGATACCGAATATCAAATAAGCAAACTGCAAAACACAGAAGCCATTGTGAATTAGTCATGCAGTTTTCTTTAGTATTTTAGTGGCCTAAGTAGTAGCAGCGTAGCAGTAGTAGTAGTAGTGTTGTGAAATTTTATTTTTACTATGAATATTGTAGTAGTGGTAGTGGTAGTAGTAGTAGTCAGTGGTGGAAGTACTCAATTTTGTTACTTATGTAAAAGTACAGCTACTGGAGCAGAAAAAAACTCAAGTAAAAGTATCACATGAAAAAATCTACTTAAGTAAAAGTATTAAGGTACTCCTTTAAAAATGCACCTAAAGAGTAAAAAGTAAAAGTATTTTGCACAGATTTTGAGACCTAATTAAGCTTCAAATGTAGTGATTTTGATAAAGATTTGTGCTGGATTTTGTTGAACAGAAACAATTGATTTTCTAGCTGTTTTTATTTGTATATTTTTGTTTACTCAATTTATTATTATTATTATTTACTAAAAATAAGCCCCTCAGCCTTTTCAGCAGGTCTCAAACTATAATAAAAAATACTTTTACTTTTCAATCCAGTTCAAAAATGTAGTGGAGTAGAAAATACAGATACCGGCTAAGTTAAAAGTATTCACTTTAAAATTTACTTAAGTACAAATTTTGGGTATCTGTACTTTACTAGAGTAGAGTACTTCACTACTTTTACTATTGTTATGTTACACTACTGGTAGTAGTAGTAGTAGTAGTAGTAGTAGTAGTAGTATATAGAAGCAATACAATAACACCAGTAGCAGTAGATTACAAAAGAAATAACTTGAGTACTTTTACTTTATTTGTTCAAAACGTGTGGTGCAGTTTTATGCTAAAGATTGTTCGAGACGATAGTGTAATAAAATCTCATCAGAGGCTCTTTTCTCAGAGTCAAATTCTCTCTGATATTGACCACATTCTAATGACGCAGACACAGCCAGTTCAATAAACAGAGACAGTGTATTAAAGTTTTAAAATCAGTCTGCAGCCTCATTTGAATTATTATTATCTGCTCATTTACCTTCCCCAATATAACAGTTTGTTTTTAAGACGTTCTTTGCAAAAATTCTCAACTATGTAATGCTGTTTTTTTGGTGGGTGTGTAGACTTAAGATTTCTTTTGTTGTAAAACCAACATTGATAAACTGAATAGCTGCTTTATCCCCTATGATGGCGTCAATTTGAATTATTAACATGCACTTAGAAAGCTGAAAGAAGCTCCTTACTTTGGGTTGCCAGATTGTACAGCTAAAACCAACTGGTGTTTGTGACCTCTATAATTTTGAATGTAAATAACCCAACACAAACTGACAAGCTCCAGCTACTTTTGGACATTACATTTGTATTCCGCATACTTAACACCACCATTTCACACTGTCAATAATCATCTTCTCGTGCATTCTACTCGTCATCTCCGGTGTCAAGTCTCAAGGACAAAATACACGCATTATTAGCCTGGATCCACAGACCCAGATCTGGTTAAATATAGCCAGTGGGACGTTAAGAGACTGATTGGCCCCATTGGCACCGTCTACGACCTGCTTCTCATATGGAAGGAGTTGGAGACGTGATTTGGTGGGACGACACCTGCGGTAAATATTTATCATAGTTTTATTTCAGTTAAGTGACCGTTGCATAAAAAAAAATGTGACGAAAAGTACAAATATATAGGAAGTAGCGTGTTTTAAAACGGACTAGCTCTTCCTATGCCACCAACACTGAAAATTCCATCCAAAATGCAGACAATTTATGCACAAGGAAGGCATTTTTCTGACAGTTTTGGCCCTTGTTAATAATATAATAATAATACGTAACATCTATGGAATTACCTCTACGTATGTAACATCTGCTGCCTGTGTCCAACCAGGAACTTAAAGGTCCTAAATTACGGAAAATTGACTCTTGTGAGCTTTATGCCATGTTATAATGTTGTTACCTCCTCAAAAACAAACCTGGAGTTGTGTTTTGTTTCATTCACACATGTTTGAGTAACCTTTATTATTAGTCTGTCCACATCTCCAAAGCTCAAAATGCTCTGTTCCACCTTGTGATGTCATGAAGCGGTAATTTTCAAGTTAACAGCTACTTTTTATCTTTAGTTCGGTAGAGACTGGCAATTCTAGAGCTGAAATCAACCAAATGATTCTAGTGAAGGTGTGTGGAGTTTAAAAACACAGCGGGGCACTTCCTGTATGACATCATAAGGTGGAACAGAGTGTTTTCAGTTGGAGAGAAGCTTAAATATGCAGGGTTTGTGTGTTAAACATGTGCGAATGAAACAAAACACAACTCCAGGTCTGTTTGTGACGCGGAAACAACATAAAATAAATCAGAAAATAGTGTAACATGGACCCTTTAAATTATAAACTTAAAAAAAAAAAAGGCATAACGGTGTTTTAGTGAAATGAGTAGTCCAACCTGTCGTGTGCACTTAAAGCTTATCCTTACATCTTTAGAAATGACTGATAGCTGCAGAAAAAATGAAAAAAAATAAAGCACTGGTATATGAGTCACCCTGCTCTCGCCCACGTAGTAGAGAGATAGAAATAACATGGACCACGCAGAGATGAGGAGGAGAAGTTGTTGGTGATTGGACAAACTGTTATCTGTGATTTCCTGTAATGGCTTTGGACTTGTCACAAATGTTCTCGTACACAACACAATGTTCCCGATAAACTGAACTGACACTGATACAGCATCACATGTGTATTCAGAGCCTAATGAGGTGCGAAGAACTTCTGAACTTTTAATCGTTTTTACACAAATTACTTGAGTAACCTTTTGGTCTCTGTAAATCTCACAAAATAAATCAGTCTGGTCCCTTATAATCTTTTCCTGCTGTATCCGCTTCCATTGTTGGATCTGCTTGTGTCCATGGAGATAATAATGCCTGGCCTCATGTTCCAAATTATTTTATCTTCATGGAGGCAACCGAGGGACCTCCAGGCAAAGTTACAGGTCGGATCTGGGGAGCGGTGACCCTGTTCACAGTAAGAATCATATACTGTGTAAAGAAGTCGACGAAGGGAGTGTGACGTCACCCATAGCGTTCGGCTCTAGCCAAATGAAGCTCTTCGAGGCTGGAGCAGCTATAGCAGCGAATTTGGAGCCAAGTTCCATATCAGAAATTCCAAACGCGAGTATCATAGCAACCAAAGAGCCAATCCGGAGCGAGGCTGTTGAAGGTAACGTCCCTTCCCGCCCGCACTGCTGTTTTAGCAGGGAGCGAGCACTTAGCAACGCTGTCAGTCAAACCTGTTGCTAACGTTAGCGGGAGCAACTTCAGGGAAAGAAGGCGCCTGATTTGTCTCTTGTTAATGTTCATATCTTGAGTTACAGACACAATAGTGAAATAAAAATACCAGGACCATGTAGAGAAGGGTAAATACAAAACATGCTCACTTCTAATCTGGAATGCGGCGGCTAGCGGGTTAGCTACATCCATTTATATATACAGTCTATGGTAAGAATCCATGTTTTTTAAGTTTTGTGTATTCATTTTTGCAATAAAGCATGTTTTGTTTTTGGTTTTTTTTATAGTCTATGATAAAAACACCTGGTATTGAATAAATTAACTGAAGCCATACCATGAAAAATTCCAGGCAAAGCAAAGACATCTCCACTGCGACAAATAGGTGACCAGAAAAGTTACATAGTGCAATTTTAAGTGAAGCTTTATATACTTTCGCTGTGGTTTGATACAATGATCAAGGCCACTTTGGAAATCTCAAGACGGAAACGGCAAATGGAATTTTTTAAACAAAACAAAACTCTTTCATTTCAAGCAATCTGTGTTTACACTTTCCGTTTCCTTGAGTCTCTGCCACTATCACGCTCGTCTCCTCTTGTCAAATGCCCCTTCAGCAGTTGTCCTTTTAATCTCAAGGACTGTATTTGTGATGGCGTTCAATCGTGACAAATCAGTGAAACTAAATCAGTCAACAAACCAATAATTCCTCTCCTTTGGCTCCTAGAGCGAGACCCGTCTAAACGGCTGTATTTGGGGCATTCCTTCATTCCCCATGTGTAATTAGAGCAGATGCCCGACCAGATAAACCAAAGATAAACAAGTACATGATTACATGATTACACACGTTACTATGGATACATGCAAACACAGGAACATTGATGTTATTTGTACAATTTATTGGAACTTTTCAAGTTTTACCACAGAAATGATCAAGTTTAACCCACAGTTTCAAGAAGTGGACTAAGAGAGTGTGACGTCACCCATAGCGGCTCAGGTCAAATGAAGCTCATCGAGGTTAGCAGTTATAGGAATGAATTTGTTGCTAACGCTAGCGGGAGAGACCTCAAGGAAAGAAGACGCCTGATTTGTCTGTTATTAATGCTCATATCTTGATTTAGACACAAAACCAAAATAACAATACCAGGATCATGTAGAGCGGGTCAATACGAACATTTTAAGACCGAAAGAACGAGTCTGACAGCGGCATTTACAGAGAGAGGGGTGACACTTTTCCAATGTAAACTGAATTGGAGACAAGAGTAAATGGAGCCAGAAGTGCGCCCATGCTCACTTCCTATTTGGAACGCGACAGCTAGCAGGTTAGCTATGTCTATTTATAAATACAATCTGTGGTTTAACCCAAGCCAAGTGTGACAATAACTAGCTGATTACAAGCTACTTCACGGGCCAGTCCCAAGCCAGGAAAAAAAGATGTAGTTGCATCAGGATAAGCATCTGGCAATCTCTACTGAACAAAAGATAAAAGGTAACGGTTAACTTGAAAACTACCACTACATGACATCACAAGGTGGAACAGACCATTTTGAGCTTTGGAGATGTAGACAGACTAATAATAAAGTGTTACTCAAACATGTGTGAATGAAACAAAACTCAAGTCCAGGTATGTTTTTGAGGAGGTAACAACATTCTAACATGGCTTAAACCTCAATTTTGTGTAATTAGGACCTTTAAATGACACATATATAGCAAAGTGATCAACAATCTTGCCCAAGGATAAAACAACAACAAGCACATGGTTTGAATGGAATGGGATCTAACTACCAACCTGTTTGGGGGTGGCGAATGCTGCAACCACTGAGCCCCTGTTGTTTAAATCTTGAACCATTTCCTTCCTGAGAACTGCATTTGAGAAACGCTGGGTTACAGACTCACGATTGGATAAATTACGCCGTGGGTTGATTGTATGGCAGTAATTATTACATTACATTGTTCCTGTTTATCTAATGTGATTTGATTAGTTGTCGCAGCAGGACGAGACGTACCACATGGCTTTTAAATAGATTAAACTATAGAGATTTTAGTGCGCACAGATTAAGATGTACGTTTTGGTACTGGCTCAGATGCCCCGGTGAGTCACTTCAGGAGGTGGATTATGAAACATCTGCCTCTGCCGGCCTCTGTGTGGGATCCTCGGCCATTTCTGTATCCTGCTGCAAAGGAGGGAGAGGAAAATATCTTTAACTGTTGAGTGTCGATGGGCAGAGCAGCCAGCAGCGTATTCAGGTCATTTCTCAAATCGGTTTGAGTAGTTTTTCAATGTAAATCTGGATTCGAAAATAAAAACGCATAGAAATAGATTAGAAATGACAGCGTAATGTACTATAACACCTTGAGAATTCCTGATCGTGTTTGACATCGGAAGCTAAGCAGGGTTGAGCCTGGTTAGCTCTTGGATGGGAGACCGCTGGGAATACCAGGAGACACACTGAGGAAAAAGTGGCACTGGCAACTATTATTGTGTCCTTAAGCAAGACACTTCTGAATGCGGTGTGTGATTGGTGGTGGTGGTCGGAGGTGCCGATGCCGCAGATTGGCAGCCTCGCTTCCATGGGCAGCTGTGACTACAATAGTAACTTACCACCACCGAGTCTGGAGTGAATGAATAATGCACAAACTTTTAAAGCCAATGTCTGGAAAAGTGTTACATAAGACAGTTATTATGATACTCTGCTCTACTGTTACATTTGATTACTGACTCTCAAGTAGAAAAAGTAAAACTGCAACTTAACGGTAAAGTTACTCAAGTAAAAGTACCATTATGAGAGAGCTGCTCATTACTCGTGCCGATAAGACAATGTGGGTCAGCATGCAAATAGCCTGTGCTCCTCTGAGAAACTCTCTCCCTTTCTCTCTCTTTTTCTCTCCCTCTCTTTTCATCTGGATGTATTTATAGACACGTATGCACAGATTTGGACTGAACTGTGTGGGTTCAGACATGGGACGCATCTAGAACCAAGGTTGGACCTTTTTCTCGAGACTAGAACCCCGTTTAGAAAGAAATATTTGCAAATTCTGAATTACTCTCTTGAAAATTTCAAGGCAGATCAAATATTGTTCACATGTTTAGCACCTGGCAACATAACAGGATGGACATACAATGGTAAATAGCGATACAACTGCTTCCATATTATTACCAATAAAAGAATAACTATATATATGTTGGTAAGTTATAGTCTTTATTATAGGTTAAAATTAGTTACTTAAGCAGAATTGCAAATGTGTCCTTTTTTAATTTAAATACTATGTTATTCCTGCATTGTATAATTAGGGGAGACCAAAATATCCATTGCCGTTTGAATGACTTAAAGTAATATAGCGTATGTGGTCTTTCAATTTGTGCAGTATTAGAGAAACTAATTTAAACCCTGTCAGAGCTGTGGAAACAGAATGGCTCATTAAGTCGTATCCTCCATTCTCTCTCTTGTAATATTTGAATTCAAAGTCAAGCCAGCCTCGTGAAGTAATTATTGTTTTTAAAAAAAAGATATAGCCAGGCTCTAACACTGACTTCACGTTCTATCAGTATCTCAGTCGGAGCGTTTGTCCACTGATCTGAAGGTTGGCGGTTCAAATCCCCGGTGTCTGCGCACACTGGTGTATGAATGTGCGAGTGAATGGGTGAGTGGTTCCTTGATGTAAAGCGCTTTGAGCGGCTTAAAGGCGGAAAAACGCTGTATAAAAATAATATTAACCAACATTCAAACACAAACTGAACCACTGTCATAGAATCGACAACTAATTTTCCCATCTGTCACATTTTATTTAATTAACTGAAGGAAAACAAAATTAGAAACAGGCCAAAATTCAAATCAAACATAAAAATAAGTATAAAAACAGAAATGATAATATTAATAGTAGTAAAAGTAAAAGTCCTTCCTGTCTATAGGCGCCATTTTGAGGACTTTTCCCCATTCAAACATATTGATCGTACATTAGAGAGGATGTATTGTCCATTATTTCCAATAGAGAACTTAAATAAATGATTCAACTAAAACAACCCCCCATTTCTAAAGATTACATATTACATTTACAGTGTCTGTTAGCCTCATATATACCGTAACACATTATTGATCTGATCTGGACACCTGCCTTCCTCTGAGCCCCTCTCGTACTCCCAGTCCCTCGTACAGAGTGTAAACGCGCTCCTCTTATAAACCAGTCCTCATGTTGTGACACAGAGCAGAGCACTTCCTCCGTCTGGGCCTGTAATAACCAGAGCTGTAGAACGAAGGATCGGCCAATTACTCAGAGCTCACTTTGAAGCCCCATGTTCAGCTATTTTGGTCTTAACAAAACAAAACAAGACAGACAAGACAAGATAATGATTTGTTTACCCTGTATTCATAAGCTAAAATTCCGCATCTTCTTTTTTTCCTTACAAAAAAAGTGACACAGGGTGATTGTTACATAATTAGCAATATTGCAATATCAAAATTAGGTGGTGACCGGTCATTGACAGCCACAGCTGCCCTTTAGACCTGGCTGCAAATCTGCGCCAATGGCCTCTCCAACTCTCACAACTCACCCGCTACAATCTTAGGCAAGGTGAGTGAAGTGTCTTGCCCAGCGACACAAAGACGGGCACCGGTCAGCGCTGGGAATAAGCCATCAGCTTCCTGATTCCAAGATGGCCACTCACCTTTCACAACTCACACACTTATCTTTTATTTTCACATAATCTGGGCCATAGACTGTATATATAAATGAACATAGCTAACCTGCTAGCAGCTGCGTTCCACATAGGAAGTGAGCATGGGCGCACTTCTGGTTCCATCGGCTCTGGCCCCAATTCACTTTACATGGGAAAACTGTTGCCCCTCTCTCCAAAGCTGCTACTGTCAGACTCGTCATTTTGGTCTTAAAACGTTCGTATTAACCCGCTCTACATGATCCTGGTATTGTTATTTTTATTTTGTGTCCGTAAATCAAGATATGAACATTAATAACAGACAAACCAGGTGCCTTCTTTCCCCGAGGTCACTCCCGCTAGCGTTAGCAACAGATTGATTGATTGACAGTTGCTAAGTGCCCACTCCCTGCTAAACCAGCGGTGCGGGCGGGAAGAGGCGTTACCTTCAACGGCCTCGCTCTGGACTGGCCCTTTGGTCGCTATGATACTCGCGGTCAGAATTCCAAATATGGAACTCGGCTCCAAATTCGCCCCTGTAACTGCTCTGGCCTCGATGAGCTTCATTTGACTGGAGCCGAACGCTGTGGGTGACGTCACACTCGCTTAGTCCACTTCTTCATACAGTCTATGGTCTGGGCCTAAATGCACTGTTTTGTTGCATAGTGGAAAATACTGGAAACTGCACAGACCATGATCCTTTGCTCGACATTACTGCTAACTTCACAAGAGGCTAGTCAAAACATTTTAGCGAAAAAGTGAAATTTCTAACCAACGCAATAGCTCTGCACTGATACTGTTACATCCGTGTATAAGATAAGACAAGTTTCAGCAGTGGAAACGACGGGAGACGTTCTACAGTCGTAATGGATTCAGAGAGATACGGTTCAGCCAAAAGCAGCACACAGTCACATTCACTGTACCTGTTTCCATCTAACTACTGTATAACATTACTGTATAACGTTACTACCAGTCTGGCGTGGCATTCTGGGTCATCACTCCTCCTTTATGGACGAACTGCAGTGTCGTGGTCTCACTCGATACGAAAAGACCAGTGGGTAATTTGAACAGAAAAAAAAATGGTTAGAAAGAACAAGTTACATCATTTTAAAGACATAAAGTCATTTAAGTACACACACACCTGCTTGTCTTCACAGGGATGGTATTGCTTTGCCTGGAATGTTCTGCAGTATGGCATTAAACATATATGTGTCTTCCACTTATTCCAACACAGGTGTTTTTACTGCTTAATGAACACATAGGAAACAGTTTAACTTTTTGCCTTACTTTTTTGACAGCTGTTTTTGCTCATCTTACTTCTTATTTGTACTTTGAGTAATACTAACCTTCAGTGACTGTTACTTTTGGTACAGGCCTATATTTTTGCCGCTGTGTAAGTTAATTAGTGAGCTGCGTTATTACATAACATTTTTTGACATTTTTCTGTTTTTCTATACTTAATTTTTATGGATTATTCTTTGAAGACTTCTGAGTATTATCTGAGTAATATAGCAGTCTTCCTCCAGTACTAAAACATAAATTAAACTTTGCATCCAATCTGCGAAAAATACTAAATTGTCACCAAATAACTTTACTCTTACTTGAGTATCTTTTGCAGACACTGCCCACCTTTGATATCCGCGGGTTTCAGAATAACAAAGAATGACAAATTTGGACAGTTGCCATAACAATTACCGTATTTTCCGGAGTATAAGTCGCGCTGGAGTATAAGTCGCACCAGCCAAAAAATGCATAATAATGAAGAAAAAAACATATATTTCACATATAAATCGCAACTGAATATAAGTCGCACCCCCGGCCAAACTATGAAAAAAGTGGACTTATAGTACTGAATATAAGTCGCACCCCCGGCCAAACTATGAAAAAAGTGCGACTTATAGTCCGGAAAATACAGTAATAATTTAGAACTAAATATTACATCTTTTGAATGGAAAAAATGAATAGCACTCGTTAATATAAATCTCCACTGTCAGGCTATAATCTAGTCCAATACAAGATCCTATACTTAACAAAGCCCAAAACCTGCTTAACTCATGTTTAAAATGTGTGCTGTGTCTGTGTGAGAAAAGACCCGCTCTGGGTGGGAGGCCTCGACGAAGCAGTGGATCAATAATAAATGAGCGTTGCATAAAACAGTACGTGGAGATGGAGGAGCGACACTATACACTTCAATGCATTTGGCTTATTACTGCAGTCGTGAAATAATGTCAGCATCAGTATTCAAAGCTGTAGACTGGCTTCTTAATAACTGCATAGTCACTTGCAGTCCTGGTTTAGTCCCATTTTAGACCTAGCCAAATAGGAAGTGAGCATGGGCGCACTTCCGGCTCCACTGACTCTGGCTCCAGTTCACGTTACATCGAAAAACTGTCACTCCTCTCTCTGTAACTGCTGCAGTGAGCCTCGTCATTTTGGTCTTAAAATGTTCGTATAAACCCGCTCTACATGATCCTGGTGTTTTTATTTCGCTATTGCGTCCGTAACTCAAGATATGAACATTAATAACAGACAAATCAGGCGCCTTCTTTCCCCGAAGTCGCTCCCGCTAGCGTTAGCAACAGGTTTGATCGACAGCGTTGCTAAGTCCCGCTCCTTGCCAAACCAGCGGTGCGGAAGCGGCGGGAAGGGGCGTTACCTTCAACAGCCTCGCTCTTGATTGGCTCTTCGGTTGCTGTGATACTCGCGGTCGGAATTCCTAATGCGCAACTCGGCTCCAAATTTGCCGCTATAACTGCTCCGGCCTCGACGAGCTTCATCTGACTGGAGCCGAACGCTCTGGGTGACGTCACACTCACTTAGTCCACTTCTTTATACAGTCTACGTTTAGATCTGGTATAGTCCTCGTCTATTTTTTTATTATGATCCAAAACTGATCATAGGGTATTAAAGAAAGTTGCACTATGTAACTTTTCTGGTCAAAGCTATTATTGCTTCGCCTGGAATGTTCCACAGTATGGTTAGCAATGCAAATAATTAGCCTTGAAAAAAGTTAGTACTCCTTAAAATAATACGATAATAAAAATAATACATTGATAAGTACTTTATACTAACAATGATCTATGGGCTAGGACTCTCTTACAACTTTTAGCGCTACTTAGCAATAAGGTCCCTATTATTAGCATTAGCAAGTCAGTTTGGCTACAGCTGTTGCCTGTACAAACTATTTCAGACTGTACCATGAAGGAGGTCGCACAGATGGGACAAAGCACTTTCTCTCTCTCCTCAGTCTGGAAACACCTGTGGAGGGAATTATGGGTAAGTGGCCCAGACGAGACTTCCGTGTCATGGATTAAGTGTCAGATTTGTGCCTCCTCACCTTTCCCCTGAGCCGGTTTTCTCAGTTTTCCTTTAGCCACTTTGCTCCCTCTTCTTTTGACACTGTTGTTTTGTCGTTAAGTGGATTCCTGAGTTCGCGAAGTCCCTCAGGTTTTTGTACTGCTCACTGCGGGACGGAAATGAAGACGTGGAAATGTCTGTGGCATATCACCATATGACAAATAATAACTGCAAATTGTATGATATTGCAAATGATTGTTATATAAAAGTTATATTGTTAAACTCACAAGCAAGTTTATTAGCTTACCTACATATTACTTACTATTTTTTATATAAGAAATGTCAAAAATGCACGACCAGCTCAAGCCTATAAGCCTTAGACAGTAGGGGTGACAATACATCATTGGTTAAATGGTCAGATTCACTGACCCACAAGTTGGCGGTTGTGTCCTTGGGCAAGACACTTAACCCACCTCACCCCCAGTGTCTGCGTACACCGGTGTGTGAATGTGTGTGTGAATGGGTGAGCGGTTCCTTGATGTAAAAGTGCTTTGAGTGCCTTGAAAGTGGAAAAGCGCTATATAAAAATGTGACCATTCACCATAGACGACAGTAACATGCAAATGGAGTTCACCCGTGACGCCTCTCAGGTTCCAGAAGTCAATTTTCCATAATTTTTTTCCCATATACTTCGAAAAATTCAAATATTAAGAGTTCAGAGGCATCGCGGAGGCTAACCAGCTACGTGCTAATCATATATGTGCTAATCATATATGTGCTAACCAGCTACGTACTAACCATATACGTGCTAACCGTATACGCGCTAACCAGCTACTGCTAACCATATATGCTTTAATCAGCTAAATGCTAACCAGCTACGTGCTAACCAGCTACATGCTAACCAGATACGTGCTAACCAGATGCGCACTAACCATATACGTGCTAACCAGCTATGTGCTAACCAGCTCCATGCTAACCATATACGTGCTAACCATATACGTGCTAACCAGCTACGTACTAACTAGCTACATGCTAACCAGATACGTGCTAACCATATACGCTCTAATCAGCTACGTGCTAACCATATACGTGCTAACCATGTATGTGCTAACCAGCTACGTACTAACTAATATCCATAACGTGTTTTTTTTTTTTTTTTTAAGTCCAAAAAGGTGTTTAAAACGTAAGATTGAGCGAAATGTTTTAATAACTTTGTAGTTTATAAAGTTTCAGAAACAGATTTTAAATAAAATTATAGGTCGTGTGGTAATTAGTTACCACGTAGCTGATTATCCCTGAGCAAGCTTTCGAACTTTTAATTTAATTAAAAAGTACATTTTAGATAATCAAATGAGTCGTCTTCAGCCATCAGTCTAGTTAATTTGTACTGTTCTGTTTGACTGTAAAAACCTGCACGTAATGATTTTTTATATTGGTTTGGACTGTAGGAAACATCATGTATTGGGCATGGGGACATTTTATTGTATTTAACTGCTAATAAATACATTTTTACGCACTGGGGGCAAGTATTGACTAGTAACTAGGCCTATTAATATCCTGGTCTTTCAATAAGTGTTAGCCTGTAAACCAACATCTTTTAATCTCGTTTTAATTAGAACTAATTCCGAGCAAATTACTAACCAAACCTACACGTGCGTAAATGTGTCCTTCAATTAGGGACCAGTGCGCGCGTCATCCTAATTTAGTGACGTTTTTATGCCCCGCGTAAACTCTCCTCAGCTGGATTTATTGAAGCTTTACAGAAGGTTTATATGAGACTGCGTTTGGGAGAGAAAGAGGGATAGAAACAGAGGAGAGAGAGAGCGAGAGAGAGAAAGAGAGAGAGAGAGCGCAGGGGGCGGAGACTAGTCGCAAATACCAACCAGGTGCAGGACTCATTCCCAGCGCTTTCCGTTCATCTCTCCGCTCCTCACATTATCCGCAGTTCTGACGGGATCAACAAACCCGCAGTGGGACGACGCAAAATGCACGTTTCCATTCAGTTTTAGCGCTGCGCTGACATGGCTCCGTGTTGCCAGCTTGGACAATAACACGAGCCCGCCGCACCACCACCACCACCAGCAGCACCACCAGCAGCAGCACCACCACCACCAGCAGCAGCAGCGGCAGCAGCGGCGGTAGTAGTAGCGGTAGCTCGGACACCTCTACCCCGCGGGGAGGTGCGTTTTGCCCGGGATACTTCTTCAGATCTCATCGCGGCTACAGATGGCTGGCCACGAGTGGGAAGACTGGTTTGAACGCGAGGAGTTAATTGGTCAAATCAGCGATATCCGCGTGCAGAATCTTCAAGGTAAGAAAAGCGTCAGATTTTTCGGAGGGATTTAGTGCAGTTTTTTGAGCGCAATGGTCCGTGGAGTGAATGGCGAGTGCGCGCTTGGATTCAAATCGCCGTTTCTGGATTGTGTTAAAGCCGGGAAAGTTTTGGCTCTCGTTTTAAGTTGAAAAGGGAGTCCCGGACTTTGAAGATGCTACTTTAGTTTACAGGTCGTATAATTTAGGCTTTCCGGAGGCAGTTCTGGCCGCGGAGGTGTGTCATTTTGGGAAGTGTGGACGGGACAAAGAGTGGGTGAAGCAACAGCCGCGAGCGACACAAGTTTTGGGATAGTTTTACAACGTGGATACCTTTTGTGAGCCGGAGTGAACTGAAGAACTTATGAGACACAACCTGCTACGAACATGTAAAAGAACCACAGATATTTGCAGATTTTCTTGAATTAAATCGCCAACGTGAACGTGATTGCTCAGATTTTTTGCGCTATACCTATTTTACTGTTTAAATCTATACATTTTTATAATTTTTTTAAACATTTATTTATTTATTTCGAACAGATAAGTGAACACATGTATCCAGAACACTTAATACACATTTCACTGTTATACCTTTTTATGTAAGTGTAATGTATAGGCTATTTATTCCTATTTGAATTGGAACAAAAATCCAGAGAAACCTCCTAAACAGCAACAGAGACATTTAAGAACGCTCATAATTTGCAAACTAACTTATAACGTATATGAAATAACCTTCTATGTTCTGTGTTCCCAGTATTAAATGCCGTGTGTTGGTGATGTTGACCCATTTATTGACTCTGGTTTGTTTACATTGGCTTGGCACAAAACGCCACTGTAATAAGTACTCTCTAATTGCTCTGTAGCTTTGTACAAGTTTGGCTCAATTCCAGCCGGTTTAATGAATCGTTTTTCCTATTCTGCTTGCATAAAATAACCTGCTGCACTGACACGATCTTTCTCGAAATTCACGGCCGCCGAGCAAAAATCCGGTGATTTATTTTCGACTCCTGTGGGCGTTTTAAAGGTGCACTTTGTAACGTCTGTGGTGAAGCCTCCTTCTTGTTTCCGTGGAGCACTGTGTAGCTTTGCCTGGAATGTTTTACAGTTTAGCATTAAACTTTTCTATCTCCGCGGAGACTAGCACGAGACGTTATCAAGTTATCAAGCAAGTTACGGGTCAGATCTGTGGAGAGGTCACGCAGCTTACTGTAACACTGCGAGCTTTTCTTAAACAATAAAAACACCTGTAATTAAACTGAATTGAATATGCGAAAAAAGCTGTTTAACGCCGCTCTGTGGAACATTCCAGGTAAAGCAACAACATCTCAAGCTGAACGCCCACCAGAAAAGTTACGCAATGAACCTTTAATCTGTTCTAGCCGCTTCTTTCCATTCATATTTTATCGCCTTTCTTTGCATCAACAGGTTAAGGCACTAAAACTGTTACCGCGTCCCACACTGTTTTTGAAATCATACCAAAAGATTACATCACTAGTGTAGGCGCGAACTGCAAAACAAAAATAGACGTTATGAAAGCCGCGGCACTGTTTACAAGTTAAACAATCGGCAACTGCAGTCTTTTATTAATGAGTGCAAACTTTTTTTTCGTAGCTTTTAAAGTGTCACTAAACCGTGTGAGAATATCCACTGTTGTTACTCTAAAAGGAAGCAAAGACCAACAACAATTGGCCTATAAAGTGGAAGGAATTGATTTAATGACTGCAGTGGAGTGAATGAAAGCTTTGTTCAGACCTGGCCCACATCACATCAAACAACAAGCTGGTCCTCCTTTTAAGCTGATAAAGAAACGGATTATTGTGCGCTAGCGATTTGTACGGGAAAAAGAACCACTCAGGTATTACTTTCAAATGGCTGTCGGCAAAATGTTTAGCGTTTTTTTCTGGTCAAAAGCTTCAGAATAATGATGAAAGATGAAAGAAAAATTCAAATCTGTCAACTGGACAAAACGTTTTCGCTGCTCATCCAAGCCGCTTCTTCACTTCCGGTCAGATCACTGGTGGACACTGCCTTATATCCGTCTGAAGGGAGGAGCTAACGACACTGAAGCTAACGCACCTATTTGATTACAGTTCCTGTTTGTTAGCTTGGTCGATTGAGCTGTTTCTTCTTTTACCAATAATTTGAAAAGTAATTTATGGCCAGTTTGATATCTACCACTATACGACTAAACACCTTATCCCTAGTTGCATTTGACAGATTTCTGTGTCAGATGCCCTTCCTAACACGTCCAGCCTTAATCCTACACGGGATGGGCAGTGTGGGGGTTCTTGCTCATTGACACAACAGCAGGTGGTTTGAACTGGAGAAGCTCTAGTTTATGTGCAGCTTTTCTTTATAAAAAGTTCACGTGGGTCCAGAGCGTTACTAAACTAAACTAAACTAAACTACCGTATTTTCTGGAGTATAAGTCGCACTGGAGTATAAGTCGCACCAGCCAAAAAATGCATAACAATGATGAAAAAAAACATATTTCACATATAAATCGCATCTGAGTATAAGTCGCCGGCCAAACTATGAAAAAAAGTGCAACTTATAGTCCGGAAAATACGGTAAACTAAAAATAAATAGCAGTTAATCTGAGAAGTGAAAGAACATTGCAAATGTTTGTCTTAATTATATTGTAAATACGTTTATTTAAATACGTAAAGCAAACCAAATGAGAGCACGTCTTCCTTTGTAATCTATTTTAGTGTCACTTTGCATCATATTCATGAGTTTCAGCTTCCGGTTATAGGCAACATTTTGAGGACTTTTTCCCCGTTCAAAAGATAAACGTAATATTTCGTTCATCGCTATAACAATGGTCCTAATTTTTCATCACTTTAAAACCTATTTACAGGCCAAATAAAAGCTTACATTTGTTATTGCAATGGGAGTAAAAGTAACTCGATCTCTCTGTATAATCAAATTCCCATTAAACTCTACAGGTTTTCCTTGGCTGCTGATAACACACCTGTCACTTTATCTGGCAACGCACTGCTCCGCGCTGATCCGCTGTACGTCTTCTGTTTACTGCCGGGATGCCAGATTTGGAAGATTTAGAGTAACATTTTGCCACAGGCTGCAGTTAGGCTAAAGCGTAATCACACGGCGTGCTAAAATAAGCAATAAAAATGTACTTCATCTTCTCAAGTACTTTTGGTATCGCATTCCTGTTGTGTACTCAGCTGTTTGGGGTGTTTTATTTCGATTTAATTAAACCTTTCTGAGAGGGACATTGTTTAAAACGCCCTCATCGTGAAATTGGACGACAGTGGGGCTAACAGCGTGGCGTCTGGTTACATTTACACAGCAACGGTTGCCCTGGAAACGCGTATCCAGGAAGTACACGGGCCAACAAATATGAGGTAGTTTGAATGTTGGGATAAAAATGGTAGATATTTTGAAGTGTGCAGAGTTTTTTGTTTTTACATATTTGGATATTTGTAGAGCTATATTTAATTTATCGGGCAACAATATGTTTTTCTGTGCATGGGCAGATAAGTCATTTTAAGCTTCATATAGGCTAAGGAAAGACAAAAATGGAAAAAAAAGCTGAAAAGAAACAAAAGAAGACCTGTTCTGTTATGGTAGTAAATAAATGATCAAAATGTCTTGACTTCGCCTGTGTATTTCAGAAGTCCCATGAGATAAGAATACGTTTTTTTGCTTTTTTTAATATATTTAATGGGAAAAAAGCCAACACCTTTTCAATTCTCTCGTTTGGAATTCTTCGCAAAAAACCATTTTAACACAAACTAGATGTTCTTTGTTATTCGGAGCGGAAAAGACGAGACTTAAATTCCGTGGGAGGAAGCAGGAACAGGTCGACAAACGTCCAAACGTGAACCAACAAAACCATTGCACACTGTTTTTATTGTTTGTGCGCGACGACATGCACCAGTTGCCGCACAGGCGAGTTCTGCTCTCTTTGCTGTAGTTTGTAAGTCTTTCTCTCTTTTGCTTGTTCTCTCTCTTTTTCTCTTTCTTCATCTGTCTCTGGTCCTTCAAAGGCTCAGCTGGCGTTTGCCTCGTTACCCTGAGCTCCGAGCCAAACATGTGTGATCTGCAGCGTGTGACGCCTGCTGTCAACAAAACTGCAGCTCTCTACCTCTACATCTCTCTCTCGCACGCTCCCTTTATCACCTCTCTCCACCTATCCTTCGTTCTCTCCCTCTCCTCCCATCTGATTTTCTTTCTCTCCATCCCTTTCACCCACTCGCTCCCCCTCTCTTTCTTTCTCTCCTTGTCTCTGTCTCATTTTCTAACGCTCTCTCTTTCTCTCATCTTCCACCCTGTTTCTCTCTCTCTCTCCATGCCCCCTCTTTTTCCCTCTCTGACATCCTCTCTCCATCCATCCTTCCATATCCCTCCTCTCTCTCTCTCTCTCCACCACTTCTCTCTCTCTCTTTCTGCCTCTCTCTCTCTCTCTCTACCCCCTTTCCCATCTGTACCCCTCCTTCTCATTTCTCCCACTTGCTCTCCCCTTCCTTTCTCACTCTCTCTGCCCCCATTCTACCGCTCTCTTTGTCCCTACCTGAACACCTCCCTCCTCTCTCTTTCTCTCTCCTTTTCTTCCTCATTATCTCTTCCTCCCTTCTCTCTCCGCAGCACAACTATGTAACTAATGAATGGGCTGTGGGGCTGCGTGTTCATTGCACCTTGGGCCTCACATTCAATTCATCCCTCCTTTCAAAATGGCTTTCATCCCCCCTTCTTTTTTCAAATCTAGTCTTTTACCCAGCCTCTTGCCAGTTTCATCCGCACGAGCTTTAGCCACGAGATAAGTTAGCGGATAACGGCGCTAGCTTCAAAACAATGGCCGGGACTAGCACACGTTACATAACAGAGAGTTTATGCGGGCGCCCTCCGCAGTATCGCTCATCCCACGCGACCGCCCACCTCATCGGGATGCGGGGGGCTACGGCGCGGTACGGGGCGACCGTCGGACGGTATTTTGCTGCGTGTGGAGAAACGAGAGGAGGGAAAATGCATTATAATGGTGCAGTTACCAGTTCAAAGCTGTCAGAAAACGTCCAGAGTGAATTAGCCTGTGTCAGCTAAAGCTCACGGCTAATGGGACATGGTTACGCCAAATCTATTCAGAAACAGCAGCAGCAGCAGCAGCAGCAGCGGCGGCAGCGCAGCAGCAG
>KN486882.1:126966-141900 GCA_000787095.1 Periophthalmodon schlosseri | reverse complement strand
TTTTTAAAAATGCCATATTTGTCATATTTGAGTAATGTTTATATTTTTATTGATACAACTATTTGTACCATTACGTACGTTTGTCACGTCACTTCAAAATCACAATAAAAAGTTCCATATCCCCTGCAGGTTTCTAAGAAGACAGGAGCATTGCCAACTCGTTAGGCCTGGACTTGTGTTTAATGCCTATGTCCGCTGTGCACTTTGCATTGTGGGCAAAAACGTATTTCCGAAGCGATTTAATTAAGAATTAAACATTTGAAGCAACATACCTCTTTGTTTGGATGCCAAGGCTCGATACTATGTTTACTTAGTTAATTACCATGTCTTTCCACTGCTTTGTAATCGCTTTCTTATCGGCTACACCGCAAAACATTTTGGGCGGATTTGGAGGAGGTTTTTGCTTAGCCATGTAGGACTTTCCCCACTAGATAACAAAAGAAAGGAAGGGGAAAAAATAGGAAAAAGTTACTGCTACGAGTGAGTCCGGGCCCACCTTCGGATCAATTACAATGTAATTACAATAGCAGACAGAAATACAGCCGGTCAGGCCTGTCTGCAGCACGACTGATAGATAAGCACCTGAGGGATGCCTGGTCCAAACACGTCTCAAACTGTCGATAAATGACTCTTTGGGGGCACTTTTTTCCTCTTTGCCAGAGAAGACGATTGGTGAAGAACAGATATGTCTCGGATTCGCGGCGTTCCATCGTGCGTTTGGCCGGAGGGGACACGGTGAAGGAGTTTTTTTGGATATTTACGTATGAGCGGAAAGAGGAGGAGCACCGCGGGGCTGATCAGGCCCTAATGAGAATGTCTTATGTTAATAATAGTTAGTCGATTGGAGTCAGCAGCAAATAAAGAAGGGCCAGAGGACAGCCAGAAAGCACCAGCACAAGTTTACAAAGATCGAAATGAGTGCGTCTGCTCTGGCCTTAGTGCTAAAGTGGATTTTGTATGGTAGTAACCATTGCGTAACTTTTTAGACGAAACAGACCTCAAAATTTTAAACGTTTTTTGCCTATTTTTTAGTCCATTGAAAAACACTGAACATTCAAATTCAAAGAACTTTATTTTTACCATTAAGGAACTTAATTTGTGGTCTGGCACATTCATACAATCCATACATCAAAACAATTGATGTATGGATTGATACTATTGATTAAAAGAGACCATGTAAATATACTGATAAAAAACAGCTGGGGGTTAGTAATTTAAATAGGTCCACATACTCCTTCCTTTTATTGCTGGTTCAAAAGTCTAACTGACATTGGCACAAAAGAAGATATGTCCCACTTGATTCTCAGACATGCGTCCTTACTGTGAGTGGGCTTGCATCTCCACAAACCTGACTCTTTCTTCTCTGTCTCCATAGGAATGTTGTTCCTTCGCCTATAATCTTCCACAGTATGACATAAAACATATCTCTCTCCATGGAGAATGTTCCGAAGTATAGTTTAATGTTTTTATTTCCATGACATTGTGACACCTCCAGAAGGTTACTCAGTGTTGCTTTAATTTTGATTTGAATTGCATAGAGACGTTCAGTGCCACACTAACCTTAAGCCTTACTAACCTGAAGTTACGCATTGTTGCTTTAATCTTGATTTGGATAGATTTGGCTTACAGTGGTGGGAGGTAACAAAGTACAAGTAGAAAAGTACTGTACTTACTTTACTTCAGTCAATTTTACAGTATATACTTTTTACTTCTACTTCACTACATTTGAGAGCATGTATCTGCAGATTCTAATCCACTACTTTTTTAACTGGACTGAAAAGTATTTTTCATATGATTTGAAGGGTTATTTTTACCATGTCCATTTACCATGTACCAACGCCCTGACTAAAGTTTTCGAGTTCAAGCTTCGGCTTTAAGCAAACAAAAATAAATACACAAAATGAATAAGAAAAATATGAAATTGATTTGCATTGCAACTGTTGACCAAAATACGCATAATTTTTAATCAACATCACAACATTTAACAAATTAACAACACTTGTTAGAAATACTTTTTACTTTTTACTCTTTTTTAAACGGGTATTTAAATACCTTCAAGATTTTTTCATGTGATACATTTTACTTTTACTTCAACAAAATTGAGTACTTCATCTACCACTGTTGACTTATCATAAATGCCAAATAGAAAAGTTTAATGCCATACGGTGGAACATTCCAGGTAAAGTAATAACATTTCCAATAAAGTTATATAGAGCAACTGATCTTTAGCTCAAATGTCAGCTCTGTTACAAACATACATACGGCTTGTTGCTAACATTTGATTTGTGGATTTCATATTTGCATTCAAAAACATTACAACATTCATGACTAATACCGTATCCAGCCCTTTCCGTCAAAACAAAGTCCCTGTAGCATAAACATATTAGCATTTCAAACTTCTCACATCGCTCACGTGTGACCACATGTCGGCTAACGCTAGCACGTCACCGTCTTTGAGCATTTCTGGTCTCGTCCGCGGGGAGATTATTCACTGTCTCCTTTATGATCATATAAATGCGTTTCTTATTTTTTTCACTCTCTCTCTAAAAAGTGCGACGTGCAGCATTTCCAACATTAATACATCAGTGTCAGATTAATTGTGATACATTTGTTTACTGCCGTTGTAAACAGACCGGACCGTTACTGCCTCCACGGAGCCTCGCGGTCCTAGAGTTAATACCTCAATGTTGTTTACCAAGTTTGGTGAGTCATTGGGATAATATTTATAAAAAGTGACAGACAACTTCGATGCTTTGTGAAGTACAGAAACGCTGACTAAAACTTCCAATGGCTATGTGTAATTGTAAAGACCGTATTGGGTGCTAAAACTGGAAAGCTAGGTTGAGTTTTCATTAAAAGTCCAAAGAGAAATTGCTTTGTTTTGCACAGAGATTGATTCAGATATGTGCTACAGAAACTGGAATTCCAAACGAAATGGTTTTCAACCCAAATTCATGCTACTCTATGGGAGATATTTTGCAAAAACAAGGCAGTGGAAGCGGGTCCCTTGTTGGATCACCATCGCTCTGCCGAAAAGTGGGACAAATCGCTAACGAGCAGCCCAATCTCAAAGCTAACACTGTACTGTATTTTATTATATTGTGCAGTAGTTTCGATAGTGCTCTGAAGGGGGAGTGACTTAATGCAGAGAGCAAAGGAAGGGGAGACTCAGAGCGTTGAAAACAAAACTGAACTTTTTTTTTTTTTTACAAATTTGAATCCTTGTACGACCCATTTCTGGTGGAAAATAAACACCAAAATCGGGGAGGGTATAATGAGGTCTCCCATCAGGGCCAGAAATGCAGCTGTTTTTTTCAGAATGTACTAAATTAATGAACACAATTTTGGCATGAGCTTAAAATAACCAGAACGTTTGGCTTTTCTACACTACAGATGCTAAAGATCGTGTTGCCATGTTTTAAATAGTGGTTTGTGGGCAGTTGTAATTTCAGGGTGAACTGGAAGGAGGTTTGCCAACAGTTTGAACCTAAGATATTTAATTTAAATCTGGGGTAGCTGATTTTCACACTGCAGAACGAGGAAGTAGGTATTTAAATTTGTCCAACTCGTCCATAGCCCTTTGGCACATCGTTAAATAGGGGGTATTACAATTCTATAGGGTATTAATTGCTAACACATAACATATTTAGATCACAGTGTTAGCTTTCATTGTTTTGAAAATCTCGTTTTTGACGTTCTGTGAGGGCGTGGTGGGAGCATAGGGAGCGTTGCAGAGAGCTTCTGGTTACGTAGGCTTGTGGGCAGAGCCTTAGACACGAGGCGTGTACCTCGTATACCTAACTGAAAAGAAAGTTCGAGTAGTGCCCGGGAGAGACAGCAAGATCACCCAAACATGCACAAATTATTCAGAAAACCACTTCAGGCTTGTTTTTGATGAGGGAACAATGTTATAACATGGTAGAAAGCTCAATTAGCATAGCAATTTAGCATAATACCCCCTCTTGTATTAATTTTCTGGCACGAACATGGCTTTAAAAGAGCTCCTTCTAGACGGAGAAGTGAATCTGGGTTGGGCCGCCCAAACACAGCCAATCAGAGCGCTGATTTCGGCGATTACTTGAGGGCTGGCGAGAGATCAAAATATGTTATTAACTACGGACGGCGCGCAGTGGTCTCATATTCTCACAAAGTATTGTTTTTACAATTTACAACAGAGCTTTAGTTTGATTGTAAGGCTCAAATAACAGTAAAGGTGCACTGTGTAACTTTTTGGGAGGAAGACCCACCACTTGCTTGTCTCCGTGGAGATGATTTTGCTTTGCCTAGAAAGTTCCACAGTGTGTCTCAAAGTCAGAATGCATGTTTTTCAAGGTTTATCTAAGTAACAAAAACACCTGTAATGAAATAAATGCGAGGCAGATATACTTATTGCTATGCCTGGAATATTTCAGTGTGGCATTAACAACTCCATGGAGACAAGCAGATAGATATGCTTTGAAGTGTATAGGAGTGTGTGTTTGTTGGAGGGTCTGCCACCCACTAGTTGCCATGGAGATGTTATTGCTTTGCCAGGGATGTTCCATGATATGGCATTAAATTATTATCTTTATTTATTCATTCACATATGATTTAGTGTTTAGTGTGTCAGGGTAACTTGCCTCTCCACAGATCTGACATGTAGCTTCACTTGGTGACTTACTTCTCTCCATGGAGTTAGATAAGGTAAGATAAGGGTGACAGTAGCTCAGTTGGTAGTGTTTGTCGTCTGATCTAAAGGTTGGCGGTTCGAATCACACTCTCTACATAAACATCATTGCTAGAGCCAATGATGACCCACAGGTTGGCAGTGTGATTCCAGCTCCCACAGATGAATGCTGTCATTGTGTCCTTGGGCAAAACATTTAACCCACCTCACCCCCAGTGTCTGCGTGCACTGGTGTATGAATGTGTGTGTGAATGGTTCCTTGATGTAAAGCGCTTTGAGTGTCTTGAAGGTGCAGAAGTGCTCTATAAAATGTGACCATTTACCATAGGTTTAATGCCATACAGTGGAATATTCCTGACATAACATCATGGAGACAAGTTGGTAACGGACCCTCCACGCACCTTTAATATTTTTCTTTTCTTTTTTTGTCAAATGCATACAACAAAGCTTAGATTTTGCTCATGAAATCAATATTGAATCGATAGTGTAGGCAATTTGAGACATCTGAATATGTTTGAAGTATATGGACTATATAGGGACACACTTCCTGGTTTCAATTTTGTCCATATCTGCAACAGTGCATTTTCCAACCTCAGCACCTGCATTACTAAAACATGTATCAATGAAAAAATATACGACTCAGGTTAACTTTATGATGGCGAAACATTATTGTAACATGGTTAAAATCTACAAAAACGCAAACTTGCAAAACACGATCCTTTTAAAACTCCATGGACGGCTGTTCAGACCAGTGACATGCGGCGAGTCAAATCAGGATAGACATTCGGGAGCAATAACAGTAACTCTTTTCACTCCTCCTCCTCCTCCTCCTTTTTCTCTTCTATCTGTCCTCCTCTCCTCTCTCTCCTCCCCTCCCATCCCGAGTGATACATGCCACAGATAACGGCTTCATTTCAACCTCAGCACTTTTTACTTTGACTGTCTGCCTCGTTCAGCGCGTCAATGTATCAAGCGAGCCGCCATGCTAGTCACTCCTCACTGCGGAGCTCGGAAAGGCCCGCTCCTGCTCCGGTTTTCCTGATGGCTTTTGGCCGCGGAGAGACTTGGGAGCAGTTTGTTCCATTGGAGCGCCGGGTCAGGGGTGAGGCTTTTGATTGAATCCCACACACTGAGAGGAGAGAGAGGGGCGGAAAAGCTGCGGCACTGGTTGTTCCTGGGACATTACAAAACATTTCAGACTGCTGGAAAAAAGGAGATAAATGGAGGAGGAGAGTTGACACGATTTTGTGGAAAAACAGAGAAAGACTGAAAAAGAACTGTACAACGTGATTGGCCATAACTTGAAATTAGGCTTTTATACAAGTAATTTTTTTTAAAATTTCAAAATATACCTTGAGTTGTGATTTATTTAACATACATTTGATTAATCCTACACGCTGAGACTTGAGAGGACCAAAAAAGCAATTGCAAGTAGCTCAGTTGGTAGAGTCCACTGATTCGAAGGTTGCCAGTTCGAATCCCGCTCTCGACATTAAAAAAAACATCATCAACAAAACAAAAAAAGGGGAAAGGTGAAAACAGATTTTTTTTCTGAGCACTCAGCTTAAAACGATAACTCAAAGTTGCCTGAATCAGTAGAAATACAACTTTGAGCAAACTAACGATGAGTGAACATGGTTTTAAAAAGTCAATTTGACCGAATACGTTACCTTAAAAAATTTTCGTACTTACTTTTTGTCATATTTTCAAATACCTATAGTCAAATTCATTTCAAACTTGAGAAAAACCATGACACATTCTTCCAGATTATTAGTCTAACTGATTAGGCAATTAAACAATTTCCTTCAACCCACAAACCTGCCTCTCTCCCACGATGGCATCTCCTCCACGTTTACAGTCGTTTATCTGGGCGCGGTTTAAACCCAGTCACCGTTAATTGCTTTGAGAATAATCACGACTTTTTGGAGCAGCGAGACTTCTTCCCAGCTACGCCTCATAAGACAAACAATTAAGCAAATAAATTCAGCTCAAAACGTGTGAATGAGCGAAGCGGGAGCTGACACACGCCTCTCTGAAGACCAGAGTCGCCTCCATCACATTTATAACTGCTCTTTTTAGCGCAATAACCGGCCCCATGCGCACCGTGGAGCCGTAAAACTCCAGTTAGCGCTCGGAAGTCTTTAATTTTATTCAAATATTTATCAGATAATACCGAAAAGGACAGATTTTAACTAGAATGGAGCACTCCACTGGTCTTTAAAATCCAGTGTATTCGAGTCATGTTTCAGACTATATGCTTTATATTGGGCTTTCTAAATGGCAATTAAACAATGCAAGTTTATTTTTTTTCTCATGGAAGTCTTACAATACTCAAACTTATGTCTTATTATTAGGTTAAGTTTGCCTGGGATCCAGAATACACACTTCTTCAATAGTTTAAGAAGTTGTTAGTCTGGTCACAGGTGGATCTTTCCGTTTTCAAATGGGCGTGATTGCAGGTGGATTAGCCAATCAGGGGTATGCATGGTCCGGTCGTATCAGAACTAATAAAGGAAAAAAAAAACGTGACAGTGGGCTGAAAAACATTGCGGATTTCTGCAAAATCAATGGGCGAAGCACTAAACTCTGTTAATCTGAGGTGAGATAAATTTGATTTTATTTGTAAATCATATGCGACCAATGAGCACGCTTTCACGTGTCACTAAAAATGGATCTGATTGGATGATTACATTTGGCTGGGTTTGAGATGCAACAGATGGCGTGATCTCAGTCTGTATAAAAAATACATAGAGATATTATTCTGGATTTGCCAGGAAAAGGTCAAGCCAAAATTCTGTAGAACTTATAGTATACTTATGAGTAATTAAATAAACTTTTACATTTTTTTTTACATAGTCATATTGAAGAGTAGATAAAATATATACTTTTTAGTTATATTTTTATAAGTTTACATTAGCGTCTGTAGAGTTCTGGTTTATGTTGTAGATTTGCAAAGGTGCAATGTTTAAAGAACAAAACAGAAGACATGACTGGCTTGGGATTCAAACTCCCAACCATTTGGTTATATGCCTCTAAAATCTTATTAAAGCTTATGCACAAAGGTAGTAGACCAATCAACTAATATATTTAAACGAAATAAAAATATACTTTATGTTTAGATAAAAATAAAATATTTGTTTTAGCATCTGCACAGCTCATATTGTAGATTGAGATCGAGATACAGTCATCTAAACTTTTTTTATTTTTTTTAATGGACGACTACAGAGCATTGGTGGAGGAAATTTGTCTATTTTTGTTTTAAAAGTCTATATTGTTTAAAGGGCCTATATTGTTATTTTCTGATCTATGGATAATTTCAGCCCTGGAATTGTCAGTCTCTACTGAACAAAATGTAAAAGGTAGCGGTTAACTTGAAAAAATACCACTGCATGACATCACAAGGTGGAACAGAGCATTTTGAGCTTTGGAAATGTAAACAGACTAATAATAAAGAATTACTCAAACGTGTGAATGAAACAAAACACAACTCCAGGTACGTTTTTGAGGAGGTGTATGCATAGGACCTTTAAAAACAATTGGTACTGAAAGCAATAATTATTTAGTTTTTGATAAGAAAAAATTAAATTGTATCAAAAACAAAGATTGATCAAAATTAGGAAAAATCTTTACGGATCTATCTCCCAATCGTTTAGTTATAGACCTCCAAAATTGCCAAAGCCAGTAGACCACAAGGAGATGTTTTTCAGACCCTATATAAAAACAGTTAAACCTATTTTTTTATTTTTTATTTTTTTTAATACCCAGCATATGGAGATAATATTTTTACCCTATCTGGCAATGATGAACAAATCTTCAGTAACTCTCTCACCTCCCCTAACCCTGCGCTCTCATTTTTGAATCCTACTTGTATAATCTGACCAACTATCCTGCTCTGCCTTCAGCTCTGGGCTTTAGTTAGCATCCCGCGTTACTTGCTAGTGCATGTAAAAGTCGACTGTCTCTGGGCTAATTAGCCACTGGCGACGTCACGCGGAGCAGGAGAAACCCGGCTGCGCATTACTGTTAAGATTGGCCAGATATTTCACTTTGAAAAATGGAAACGCGCACAGGACTCAGGGCTTGATTACAGCGCGCTTGGACTTCTCCGCTTCCTCTACCCTCGTTTCAATTATGGCTGACTGGAGGCGTGCCGCTGCCACAGTCCTCAAATAAAACTCAAATATGATAAAGCGGAAATATCAGAGCCTCCAACTGCTCACACGCCCTTTAGCTGTACATGCTAGCTCTACGTCGTTTGGCAATATTTTTAGACTTCTAGGTGAAGAGCTTTGGAAATCTGTGATGTGATCTGATGAACGTATATACACATGCAATTTTTCCTCTCCTCCTATGGATAAAAGGTCTGAATACAAGTAGTAGGTAGACAAAGAACCATAAATAAGAAATAAGATAATAACTCTATAATGGAACATACATATTAAAGGGACAGTATTTCTATTTTAAATGTAAATTTCAAAAACATGACCCATCCCCAGATGCAAGGTAGGCACGATCAAATCAAATATAGCTTTTACAGACAACAAGGGGATGTAATGCTTCTGAAAGGGCCTAGTAGCTCAGTTGGAGAGTTCTTCCACTGATCCAAAGGTTGGCGGTTCAAATCCCGCTCTTGACATAAACATCATTAGTAGAGCGGTCACATCCACTGACCCAAATGTTGGCGGTGTGCTCCCATAAATGAATGCTGTCATTGTGGCCTTGGGCAAGACACTTAATCCCACTCACTCCCAGTGTCTGTCTACACCTGTGTGTGTGTGAATGAGTGAGTGGTTCCTTGATGTAAAGCACTTTGCCTTAAAGGTGGGAAAGCGCTATATTAAAATGTGACCATTTTCTAATTACCATATCCAAATTTTGTCCAGTACATATATATAGTGTAAGCAGCTCTTGAGGTCAAAATATGTTCACTGTGTCCTGTCTACATCTTATTATAAAGTATTTTATTGTCTGAAAATCAGGAGGAGCATATTAGCATGCTAGTATGCTAGCTTTACTGTCATGGAAACACTCCACACTGGTCTCAGAAAGTTGTGAAAGCACTTATAAACTCATCTACGTGAATAATTAGGACGCTCGGAATGCATAGGGAAGCTGTGGAATAATTTTGGACCACTGCAAACCATTTAAAATGAACTAGGTCTGTTTTTCAGATTTTTAAGACAGTAAAAACCAGGTACAGAGCCTTTAATTGCAAAAAAAAAAAACCCCAAAAAACCACTGGACATGATGGCTAAGTTGTTTATGTTTTAATTTGGTGGTTTGGTTCTGAAAACAATTATCCAAGCAGACCAAGCTTCACGCGGGAGCCTGTCATTTGGGTTGCCAGTTCCAATGAAGAGCTGTGGCAACCCATGATAAAACATACACACACGTTTCATTTTCCTTCTCCCCCTTATGGATAACTGGTCTTCCTTTCGGTCCGGGCGCGTGCAAGAAGCTAGGAGTATTATTTTTAAGATCATTACTCATGTGTACAATACAGGGATGAGGGGAGAGGATGGGGCTGTCAAAACAGAGCAGCGGAGGGAGGAGAAAGCGTGTCGGATGCAGTTACACGCGACGGTTTGAAAGGACGTCTTGATGGAGGAGCGGAGCAGGTACGGGCAGGTAAACAGTGCCGCGGGTGCCATTGAAGTGCGTTGTATTCGCTTGTACTCTGCAACAATCGCGCGGTGTTGGAAGTTGAGACGCGATCGTACGTTTGGGAAAAAGAGGAGCGGATTCAGGGAACTTTGGATTGAGACATAACGTAAAGTTCAAATATCAGCGTCTTGGAGAGTATAGATTTACAATTTTGAGATATAGACAGGTGGTTGTAATAAAATGGTTCCCAACTTTGTTTTGTCTCTGTTTTTGTCACCCTTGTCTCGTCATATCCTAAACATATTGTGTGTATCACCGTTTCTTAAGTCATTATGAATTTGCTTATTGGCAATTATAACTATCATATTTTCTTGTTTTAAATAGATTTATGTCAAAATAGGTTGGGAGGTAATAGGCTCTGTGCATAGCAACACAGTAGCTAGCTCACTGTGTCTCAAAGCCAGCAGTCACTTAAATTGATTAAATTGGAAAACATAAAATAAACAACCTATTAAATTCAAATGAATTAAAATAGAGACTACCCAGTTATTTTTATATGTAGAATACTTCAGTTTGTGGTGTTGTTTTAATATTTACTATGCCTCAAAATTAGCATTAGCGTTAGCATTAAGGCACAAACATATCTCCTCTGGTGAAGTATTCATTTTATTTGTGTAGTTTTTAACATGTTGCCAGTGACATCCACCCACAGCTCCCTGACCACTGCTTTATGTTTAAATATTTATTCATTTTAGCATGACTTGGCAAAACCTCATAGGGACCAAACTGGAAAGGAAGTAATGACGCTAACATTGAGGTTGCCAGGTGCTGTTGTGCAAAGAGCCTATTCGGTGTCTTGATTGTAGAAGAAATTAGAATGAGCCGCACTTGTATCCAGTTGGTTTAAACTTAAAATGACTCTCTCTGATCTGAATGGTCACTACATAAACCCCAGCACCTGCAGCTAACCATGAATCAGTGCTAGTGCAGCCTCTGCAGCTCAGTGAGTGAATTCTGGAGGTTCTGAGCTTTCACATGAGGCCTGTCCATATACTGAGAATAAGAAAAATGGTTCAGATCTGACTGTAGTTTATTTTTTAACATAAGAGTGCAGGCTACATAAAGTTCCTTTAAGCCTTGAAGTTGAATTAGGGGTTGTCGGAGCTCCTTTAAGACCTCAGGCTTATCCCTGGCTTCTCCTCACTGCAGCTTAAAGGGCCCATAATATCCTATTTTCTGATCTATGTTAAAATGTTGTTTCCTAATCAAGTTGTGTTTTGTTTCATTCACACATGTTTAACACAAATCCTGCATATTTAGGCTGAGTTCTTCTCTCAGACAGAAAACACTCTGTTCCACCTTGTGATGTCATATGATAATACAGTAAATGCTCCACTGTGTTTTTAAACTTCAAACACTAGAATCATTCGGATAATTTCAACCCTGGAATTGGCAGTCTTTACTGAACAAAAGGTAAAAGGTAACTTGAAAACTATCGCTTCAGAAACAGAGCATTTTGAGCTTTGGAGATGTAGACAGACTAATAATGCGGGATTACTCACACAAAACACAGCTCCAGGTATGTTTCTGATGAGGTACCAGTATTATAACATGGCTTAAAGCTCACTTGAGTCAGTTTTGCGTAATATGGGACTTAAAAACCCAGTGGACTTCTTTAGCTCGCCTTAGCTCCTGTCATTAACGTAACAGTGACGCACTCCATCTGAACATAATGCATCGTGAATCAAAAGCTTCGCCCTTGGACTTTGCAACCAACCGTGGGTGGACAAATCTTCACCACGTAACTCACCCACCTTGTCTATCTACACATGACCCATACCATCGTAATTAACCCACACACAAAGCAGCCATAATCACATCACTGATATATTTGAGAAAAATGTACTTACTGAAAATGTGAGTTATTCAGCATATTCTAATTTAGCATCGGAGCCACAGGTTGATTCAGCCAAGGTATTCTCTTTAATATGACCATGGTCCTCTTACAGCAGACATATTATGCTTGTGTCTGCTATATAGTTATAATCTATGACACCCGTGGGTCATTATGTTATAATTTGCACATTTTAAATCGCAATATTCATCTAAAACGTCTTACAAAAAGAAACAAATCCTCTGACCAGTGAGAGCTGACATTGCCGTAAACGTCATCACAACAAAGCGCCGTGTAGTTGTTGGCCTCTCTTATGGATAAGGCCATGATAATCACTATATCCACTTATCGTTTTATATATGAAGCTGAAACAATATATTTTGGGGTCAATATTTATTGTTTGTACTTTTTTTTTTGCACTACTGGGAATTTTTTGTTACTTTTTGGCTATATGATAAGATCTTAACTGTAAAAAGTTGAATTAATAACTTCTATGACTCATTCTAAATACAAACTAAGTACTAAAGTATTTCATTCTTCTATTTATTTATTGCAGCTCATGTTTTTTAACAATGTTGTGCATTTAGAATAGTTTTGTGGTTTAAACCTGCTCTTGGGTTTTCGTGTCAGTGGCATAAATTAGTTTCAACAATATTGTTTATCGTCTATATTTCCTTCAGCGATCTTATCGAACTTCAGAATCTGTTATTATGACAGGCCAACTACAGATAGCTGCAGATGATGCTAGAGAGTAGCACATTTTTGTTCATTTGTACCAAAATAACTACGCAATACTGCTGATTCCTACGTGTATCATCGATAAAGAAAATACAATTGGAGAACGAAGTAAGTACATCACAGTGGGCATATACTGGTGGAGGTGAAAATGGGAAAAATGGCGTCTTGAAAATAAGCGATTAAAGATTATTCAAACATGAATCACTCCAAATACAACTTTGAGAGGGTAAATGAGAATTGGAAACAACTATAACCTGGTTAAAAGCTATGAAAAGTACATTTTGTTTAATAGGTCTGTTTTTTTGTCTTTTTACTTCACCTGGGCTTAGCATTTGTATGAATACTAAGTAATGTATGAAACGAAACATGTAAAAATTGACAATAGATAGTAAAGGAATGCTGCCTACTGGCCCACGCCGGAGTGAAATCAGTGTAAACCAGGCCAAGAACGATTTCTGCTACGTTTGAAGTTGGTTAGCTGCATTGTGAAGGGCATTTGAGTACTTAAATGAGCAAAGCAAGCAGAGATGGGTGAATGAAAATGGATTAGAAAATGGATGACCACCTGATGATGTCAAGAGGTGGGGGCATTTAAACAAGGATGTCTTTAACATTAAAAAAAATGTATTTGTCTCTTAGAAGTCTTAATGAAATATGACATTTTTCCCTGGTATTTAGTATTAAACTGTAACAAACTTTGACCACTTTTACATTTTGTTTGTTGTAAACGGCAATATGGATCTAAAATGGCCTAGTAATAGAAACAGGTCAAAACTGGAGAACTTCATGGGGACATTTCACAGTAAGCATCAGATTTTGATTTATGTATTTTATTGTTGAGAAATGGCTATGAGACATTGCATGGCATTTATGACCAGGAATTGGAACTTTTGAATAATCGCAAGTACAGAACAGTGGGCGGAGCTAGGTGGTAGGTGAAAATTGAAATTTTCTGAGGACAATATATGATTACTCAAACATGCATGGATCAGTCATGTGTCATCAGTCATGTTAAAAGGGGCCTCATCACAAACCTGGAGTTGTGTTTTGATTCATTCGCACATACCAAACCCTGCATCACAAACCTGGAGTTGTGTTTTGATTCATTCGCACATACACAAACCCTGCATATTTAGGCTGAGTTATTCTCTCAAACTGAAAACACCCTGTTCCACCTTGTGATGTCATGTGGTAACACAGGAAGCGCTCGACTGTGTTTTTAAACTCCATACACCTTCACTAAAATCATTTGGATAATTTCAGCTCTGGAATTGGCAATCTCTACTGAACAAAAGGTAAAAGGTAACTTGAAAACTACCACTTCATGACATCACAAGGTGGAACAGAGCATTTTGAGCTTTGGAGATGTAGACAGACTAATAATAAAGGGTTACTTGAAGATGTGTGAATGAAACGAAACACAACTCCAGGTATGTTTTTGATGAGGTAACAACATTCTAACTTGGCTATAAGCTCACAGAGTTAATTTTGCGTAGCATAGGACCTTTAAAACAAGATCTAAGTTGTGAGACAAGACCATGCAAATACGCAGCATAACTCAAAAATGCATAAATAAAACTGAGCTCAAAAAGTTGGTTCAGCACAATATTACTTTTAAACAACTTCACTTCCCTATACCAAGGAAAGCAGCAGCACAAACATTCTTAGAAGACGTAATACATGACTTGCCCTTAATGCTATAGACACAAGCTGAAAATAAACTTGCTTCGCCAATGTTAGCATGTCTATAGAAAACATATGGGGTAACAATGCATTTGCCCTTATCCTTTCCGTGCAGATTCCAGTGGCCGTACTTTGGGAGCGCACACTGTTTGAAATATGCCCCCTGCGCGCCGCCCTGCTTGTGTACGTCGGCGGATTCTTTATTCGCTTCGTGTTTGCCCTTTTAAACGCTGCCCCCCGCGACCCCCCGCAGATGGCGCTGATGTACGAGGCGGTCACTTTCTCACCGTGAAGCCCCGACAAGCTCCTCTGGCACGCGTTACCCACAATGTCCCGGGGCGGCTGCCGG
>KN486882.1:100245-112015 GCA_000787095.1 Periophthalmodon schlosseri | reverse complement strand
AGTGACAAGTGTTATAAAGTGACAGATGTTATGAAGTGGCAGGTGTTATAGAGTGGCAGGTGTTATAGAGTGGCAGGTGTTATAGGGTGTTCATGAGTCCAACGGCAGAGCAGAAGAGACTGTTCTTGTGGCGAGAGGTTCTGGTCCAAAAGGGGAGGGGCTCAAATAGTCCATGTCCAGGGTGAGAAGTTGTGGTTGGAGGTGCTCAGTTTGTGTACAGGGAGAAGAGCAGGGGGGAAAGTACACAGCCCTGTGGAGCTCCCAGCGTCTAATGATCTGTTTTTATATCTGTATAATTATATTTAAATCAAATAACTACTTTGAATGCAGCCAGATCTGCCTTTTATTAAGTTTGATTTTTATTACAGCCTCATTGTAAAAAAGCACTAAGTGTAATAGTAAGAGTATGTGCAAAAATAATAAGTTTGACATTGTGTAATTGTATATCCTTACACTTGTGGTTGGGGGTAAGATTCCTGAAGTATTTGGTGCCATTCTGAAGTTGTGTTTGCATATTCTCGCTGTGTCTGGATGCTCTGGTTTTTCCAATCATTTTCCAACAAAAAAACAATCCTCCAGCTAGCTACTCCTGTTTTTTGCTGTATAATTAAAGGTCCTGTATCAAATTTTCCCATTTCTTTACTTGCTTCTGTACAGATATATTGTATAAGAAGCTCTTGAGGTCAAAATAGTCTGCTGTGTACTGTCTGCAGCTAATTATGAACTGCTTTGTTGCCAGATAACCAGGAAGTGCACGTTGGCATGCTAGTTGCGGCTAGCTTTACCGCCACGGCAAAACTCTACACTGGTCTATGAGTGTTGTGAAAACCGCTTCTAAACTCATCGCGGTGAATAATTAGGATGTGAGGAATAACTTTGGACCATTGCAAACTGTTTAAAATGAACTAGTTCTGTTTTTTTTCCACATTGTTAGTGCAGTAAAAATCAGGAACAGCGCCTTTAATTCTTCCTTAGTACCTGCTCTGACAAAGATGGCCTGAAGAAGTTGTAGTTTGCATTAATACTTAAAAACATTATCCATCGTTTGAACCCGGACATTGGTAAAAGCTTATCTAAATCTCACTAATCGCCGTTGAATCTTTCACGTTGACCTCTAGCTTTGTCTTTAAATGCTTTTTTTTCCAAACTGAATTCTCCATTTTTGGTTCTGTTTTGTCTGGTTTGCCGTTTATTTATTTATTTTTACATCTATCCTTATTGATCTCTTACCTTTTGCTGCGAGGAGTATTTCGAGTTATTAACCAAACTGCGTATCGGGCAAGGCCAGTGAACGCAGCGCGAATCCCGCTATCCCTCCGAATACCGGCGCTATGCTAACTAGGTGTGTAATCCACTTTAATCAGCTCATATTTTATAAAACAAGGCGAGACTGGGAATTACGTTGAGGGGAGTTGGTTAAGCGGCCGGCACGGAGCAAAGGCGAAGCTGTTTTTTGAAATTGGATGTGACGGCTTGGGGACCGCGACGTGATTTTACATGCATGACTGTGTAATGAAGCCATGCCAAATGGTCAGTTATGGTTAGCATTAGCCGCCAGAGGTAATGAAGGCTAATGCTAATGCAGCTATGACAGGCAGCACCGGGGAATACACGGACAGAGATGAACTGCTTTTACACAGGGGCGTCATGGAAAATTCATGAATTAAATTAAAATTATACTGCGGAAGATAAAATAACTCTTTATTGCGTAAGTGACAAGTATTAAAGGAACGTAATAGCAGCAGTGGTGATATATTTACAGTATACGTTTTATCACTAACCCAAAGAATAAATAAGTAATACTAGGGCAGCAGTGGTTCAAGTCCCAGTACCAGCATGGCATACTGCTGTTGTGTCCAGTGGCAAGGCACTTGATGTTGGAGAAATACACTTATAATACTACACTGTGGAAACTGGGAGAATCATCAATGGAAATGTTGAGTGTCTTGCTCAAGGACACAAAGGTTATTAAGAGTTGGAAACAAACTGCAAACCTGTTTTAAGACAACAGTTTAGAATTGTGGAATAGACTAAACACTACAATGGTTTCTACCTTCATCTTGACTAGGGATGCCCAAAGTTTTTTCCTCAGTAGGTCTAAATGAAGACACATTAGTGGGTCGAGGGCCAAACCTAATGACAGTTTGCACATAATAGACTAGATTGGCCTCCTTCCCATCTCCTGCCAGTCTTTTCAATACAAAATTGATCAAAATAGATTCTTAAGATCTCACTGCCCCCCTTGGGCCAAATTAGAGCCCCGGGAGGCCCCCACTTTGGGCACCCCTGAAATAGACCCTTGTATTGAAAATATAAAAATAGTATCTACAAATAATATGTTTTTTTTGTTTTGTTTTGGGTTTTTTTTACAAATTTTGATGAAAGACTTTAAGAAGTAGCAAGAAAAGTATAAAAAGTCATGATGTTTCTATCAATAGTCGGTACCAGGGCAACTGTGGCTATGGCTAATTTTATCTACCAACAGATTTTTTTTTTTTTGCTTTATAATTTTATCAGAAGAGTCAACAATAATAAAATATGCAAAGCTGGATAATAATTAATTATAAGTGGCACTTACTCAAGTAGCTCAGAGAGGGGGTATTTTACGTCTATGGGGTATTAACTGCCAGCTGCTAACACATAACATATTTAGATCACTGTGTTGCCTTTTATTGTTTTGAAAATGCCTGTTTTATGCGTTTGTATTTTGTTTTTTTTTTACATTTTTGAGTCTCCCTCCCTCCCTTTGCTCTCCACGTTAAGTTACTCCCCGTTCAGAGCGCTATCACAACACAATCAGGGTGCATCCCGCTAATGAAACTACTGCACATCGCATCAGGTTTGTCAAGTTGCTGTGTACTGTTTTGTATGATGTTTTTGTATATTTATGGAGAATTGTCGTGTATTTCATGTATTTATTTGTATTTAATATGTGTATAAATTATACTACATGTACTAGTACTTAACTCCCACTTTCAGGACTGGTCAAGCTTTTAGATCTTGGTACAACTTTGGCGTTGTGATTCAGCTACATGCATTTTTAAACTAGCTTAGTACGGCCTGAGTTCTGCTGCTAACAGGTTGCCCCAGAGGAATTGACGGATGGGTCAAATGCAGAAAACGTTTACTCACTACTTCATTCACACTTTGGCTGTACTGAGTATAAAAAGACTTAGCTGCTTGTACTGTCTGTAAGCGGAGGTTTACCTGAAGATACAAGACAGCCAATAGCTTCACACTGCTTTTCTGTAGACCGCTCAAACATCAACACAAACAAAAACGAATCCCACTCTCACTGGACAAATCAAGTGCCCCCTACTCACTCCACCACTCCCTCCCTCCACACCTCCACACCTCCGCCACGTTGTCATCACCATTCTGACCATCATGCGTTTTATATCTTTACACTGGCTGCTTCATCGCGCCGTGTTTTCAATCATTTTTTCTCGTCTTTCTCCTTCCTCTCGCGCCATAAATTGTTTCAGATTCTGCGACACCAGACTGGCTTATGAATATATGAATACATAAAGCATATCGGCGCGGAGGACCCCATGCAGGAAGCTCCAGGAGTCAGACAAGGTAATGGATAGACCGGTGTAATATAGTGCGGAGAGGAGCACCACTTGTTACGAAAGCTTTAACTGCATCTCAATGAACAGCCAACAGCATTAAATATACGTGCGGCGCGGTAATGCAATCCAATATGGCCGCCACGTGCAACCGGACAAGCGCGAGGTTATTAGCAAGACATAGTTCCGCAATAAACACACAGCTAAATAATTAAACGTGTAGCTAAACGTGCGAACGTCACGGTAAAAATGCGTCCAGATATAAATATGCGGAACGATAATGAGGTTAGTAATGATCATCAGGACAAAAGTGCGATGGGTTACACCTTTGCCCTCCAGCCAAAGTGTGACCAGTTCCAAACCTGATCCTAGAACGCTTGTTGCACTGCAAAATATAGTATGTGACTCTTGTTCAAAAATAAAATAAAAGCTTAAGCATTTGTGGCAGTTTTTTAATGATTTATTTATTTATTTTTTTACCTGTTTGTGAGATAAATTTGGAAGTTACGCTTTTTTTTTTTTTTTTTTTTTTACTTTATAATTTTATCAGAAGAGTTAACAATTATAAAATATGCAAAGGTGGATAATAATGAATTGTAATTGACAATTTACTCAAGTAGCATAAAGACGAGGTATTTTACTTCTACAGATAACATATTTAGATGACCATGTTACCACCATCCTTCTGTTGTTTTGAAAATGTTATATTCGCCGAAGACACGCATTAGCATGTTTTATATATTTCACTTTCATTTTTGACTCTTAGTCTCCCCTCCCTTTGCTCTCTGCGCTAAGTCACTCCCCCTTCACAACACAATCAGCTGCATCCCGCTAATGAAACTACTGCACATCACATCAGGGTTGCCAAGTTGTTGTGTACAGTTTTTTATCATGTTTTTGTATATTTATGGAGAATGTGTGGGAGCATGGGTGACGTAGGCTTATGGGTGGAGCACTGCACAGAATCTTATAGCTAAATGTAAGGAGGGTTTGAATAGTGTCCGGGAGAGATCGCTAAAATACTCAAACATGCATGGACCACATCTAAAACCTCTTCAAGCATGTTTTTGATGAGGGAACAACGTTATAACATGGTAGAAAGCAGTTTTTGGTTTTTTTTCATAATACCCCTCTTTAAGAAATTTCAGTTTTTCAGAAATGTGGATATTTTTTCTTCTTTATTTTTTGAAGCGTTCTTGTTTGAACTGTTCTGAAGCCAGCACTTACTAGAAAACGACTTAATTTTTCTGAACAATTTTATCAAAAGAATGAATAAAACCTTTTCAGCTAATTTTCCGAGAATTCAGATTACATCACAAAATACTTTTGCTAAACACATAAAATATACTGATCATTAAATATCTATTATCTTCATGACTATCTCAGAGTGTAAACCTCTCCTAAACTCCACACAGTCCGCTCAGGAGCCCCTTCAGAACCGCAGCAGTGTAATTATCATTTAGCAGAGCGTGTGTTTGACAGGGCCCGACCCGTGTGCAAAACCCATTTTCATTCTTCTTATTATATCACGATTATATAAACATTCTTAACCAGTCGCCATAGCAGCGGCAACAAATTACCACAAATTAGCCCCATATTGGCCGTTTTTAGGCGCGCCGAAATGAACACGCTCCACATGCGCTGAGTTTGTCCATAAATCAGACCAGTCCCACCTGTTGGGAGTAAACAGCCGCGGCGTTGATTAAAGCCCTATTTCAAAACATTTCAGCGCTCTCTCTCCCCTCTCACTGTTTTGGTTCGATCGCCCGCTGCATTTTGTAACTAAGGAACGCTGGTCTGACAGATGCTGGTCGTAAATCTACTCTTTAGGCTTCCTCTAGGCCTCCTATGTCTACTCATATATTTATTATGCATCCTCTGTACCATATAACATAGACTGTACCGAATAATCACTATCCCTCCTCTGTACCACATATTCAGTTTATCCTCTGTACCATATACTGGCTGTCCCTCCTCTGTAGCATATATCGTTCCTCCTCTATACCATATATTCAGTCTCCCTCCTCTGCACCATATGTTCACTGTTCATCCTCTGCACCATATACTGACTGACTCTCCTCTGTACCAAATATTGTTCTTCCTCTATACCATACCATACCATATATTCAGTCTCCCTCCTCTGTACATATATTCACTGTTCATTTTCTGCACCATATATTCACTGTTCCTCCTCTGTACCATATACTGACTGTCCCTCCTCTGTACCAAATATTGTTCTTCCTCTACACCATATATTCACTCTCCCTCTGCCCCATATAATGACTGTTCCTCCTCTGCCCCATATATTCACTCTCCCTCCTCTGTGCCATATATTTTTAAGACCTAAACAATTTTAGGAAAAATATCGAAATACTTTTTTTTTTCTCGTGACAAATGATTTACACAGAATACGACCACCTGGAGAAACAGGGAGGGCATCTGACACACAGGGATATTTCAGATCACGTTTATAGAGGTCTAAACTATAGCTTTTTACAGAATAAAACCTGATAGACACGACATTTTTTGGCTGTTTGTAAACGACAGTATAACTGCTAGCTTTTACGATTCGCTAACAGTTCAAATTACAATTAAACCCACCTTTTAACCATTCTACAAAACTGCTCTCTCTCTCTCACCAACTCCTGAAGTAAGTTTTCCGCCCTGGTCCTCTGCTCCGTTTGAATGTTGCGTGACGAGGGAGCCATCACGCCCCCCGCTGCACAGAGACCAGCCCAATCATTACAGCAATAATATAGAACTATAAGCCAGCAATTAGCCTAATGGAAACGCGGCTCCGGTGGTGAAGCGCCGCCAACCCCCCTTCGAGAGCTGAAGCGGGGAGGAGCGCACCGTCTTGGGGTCCATTGATCGTCGCGGCCACCTGGTCTATGGCTCCGCCGAGGGCCCCCAGCACGGCGCGGGGGTCCCAGAAGCGCACCCACCCAGGCCGCGGCGCTCGCTAGCAGGCATATGGATAAGAGTCTATGGCCAGTCATGCGCTGCTCCGCCCGTACACATTAGCGCAGTATGGGTGGACGGGGGGAGGGGGAGGGGGGCTTTACGAGCGCATAAGGCAATAAGGTGAAGGCAGTGCTATTCTCGCTCATATATAGGTACTAGATACACTGTAAAAATGATGTATACGACGCAACACAATTACTTGAATCAAGAATCTCTTGGACGCATTTTGGTTCATTTGCTGATGTATTGGTGTGAAGAATTGTCTAATTTTAAAGGATCCACTATGTAACTTTGCTGCATTGCACTTTGCTTGTTTCCATGGAGATGCTATTGCTTTGCCTAGAATGTTTCAAAGTAGGGCTTTAAGATCAGATCTGTGGGGAGAAGGGCCCATTCATGGTAAGATCACAGGTTCTTCAGGGACATAAAAATGTTGGAAGATGTTTAATACCATAACTTGCAACATTCCAAAGAAATAACATCTCCACAGAGACCAGAAGTTGATGGACCCAGCAAAGTTACACAGTGTGCCTTTAAGTGTAGTTGTCTTACTCGGATTTATAATTTTTGTTTGAATTAATACCAGATTTTTCTCAAAATTTGTGAAATTTAATCTACTAAATAAATGCAAAATAGTATTAAAATCATAAATGTATACATTGTTTTTTGCAGGGTATATCGGGTCACACTTTGAAATCAGTCATGTAGGAGTAATAGAGGAGATGAAACCACAACAACCAGAAGGAAAGAAGGAAGACTGAGATAGGAGCTAGGAGTTAGGAGGTATAGCAAGTGTATAGGAAGCCATAGTATGCAGAGCCTTACCACAGCATATGTTTATGAGCCCGGAGAACAGAGGAGAGGAGGAGAGGAGAGGAGAGGAGGAGAGCAGAGGAGAGGGGAAAACTAGACTATCACTGCCCTCTTTTGTCAGAGTCTTTAAGTGTTGAACCACCTCTGGTTTACACTGCAGCACAGAGCAGCGTATGTAAAGGAATTCAGGAGGAGATGGAACAGATGAAATGAATTTGACTTACGTAAAAACTCACAAGAAACTATTACGACATCGATGATGTAAAAAAATCTGTAAAGGTGTATCTGTGTATTTTCTTTTTTTTTTTTTTTTTGGCATCATGATCCTATGTTTAGCAATATTTTCAAAACCCAAATCAACTGAACAGGCAACCTGAGCGTCACTACTTCATGTCCAATTGTATCTCTATGAGATTTTTACTGAGTCACGCTAAAATGAATAAATATTTAAAGATCAGGCAGTGGACAGGGAGCTGCGGGGGGATGTCACTGACAACATGTTAAACACGACACAAATAAATGAATACTTCAACAAATAAATTGAATACTTCACCAGAGGACACTTCTGTGTTTAGAAAGACAGCTGTTTGTGTCTCAATGCTAACGCTAATGCTAATTTTGAGGCATAATAAATATTATCAACACTACAAACTGAAGTATTCTACATATAAAAATAATGGGGTTTATTTGAATTATTTTATATTTGAATTTTAATAGGTTGTTTATTTTATATTTTGCGCTTTTAATAAAAGTTAGCATAAGCTTTGCGACACAGCTAGCTAGCTAGTGAGTTAACGTCCACAGAGCCAATTTTAGTGCAATAAAAAAACAGTATTCCATCCCGTCTGGGCAAATCCATCAACTATACTGTTAATAATATGTATGGAAGGTTGTATTAAAGCACACTGACAAATTTTCAAAGAAGAGATACCTGTTTTTGCAAATGAACTCTTTTAAATGAGTTTATATTTACGCAGGGCCCTGTCGTAAAACAGACAAAGACTCCAAACTGGCCTCCCTGTTTAAATAAAGATTAAAACATATTATGTCTATACGGCCACAAAATATTTACATACATACAAACTATTCAGATCATTTTTACACATTTGCTAATCAGACTTTGATAATCTGAGTTGTTTTCAGTTTCATTCAAAATGGCGAAAATGTATCTTGAAAAAATGAAAATATATCTACACTAAACCAGTTCAGTTTACCGTACTCCGCTAACTCCAAACAGACATCAGGCTAAAGCAAAGAGAGAGAAAATTTGACGCTACATTTCGCCAGACAACTTTTGAAAGTGTCCAGATACACTACGAATATTCATTTCATCTTCTTAGTGGAATAATTTAGTCATTTATCTATGGGCAGACAAAAAAGGTAAGAGACGTGTTCCGAGTCTCGACAGTAAATTTAATATTTGTCAGTGTCTGTGTCTAGAATTGGCTTTAAAATGGCTGATATTGGTAGTTTGGTTCATTCTGGTGTGTGTGTGTGTGTGTGTGTGAATGATCTGGTTCAGTAGTCATTTGCAGTGCTAAACAAGTCAAATTAACTGTCAAATCCTACAGTTCATATTGTGTATTAGTTATTTCTTAGAGGTAGAATAAACAGGACTGCTGACAGAAATTTTCCAACAATGAACAAACTGATTGCATAAATACAATCACTTAGCTGTATCAACAAGTGCCAAAAACACAATTACCTTAATAACCAACCCTATAATTGCATGAAATAAACTCAACCAATAAAGTTATGTCTGAGTTGAAAGAATTTAATTGAAATATTTCCTTTTTGAAATCACAAGTCGAAATATAACGCAATAAAATTTTTAAATCTTGTTTTGTTTACCATGGCAAAATTCCACTCTTCAAGCCAGCAAAGCAAATGCCATATTATTATAGCTAAATTTGCAATGAAGTTCCCTTGGTGCAATGTTTTCTTGCCTTATGAATGGAGATACAGAGCGATACAGAAAGCTTCACTATCAACTCTCAACATGAGCAATCCAAAAACGCAACAATACAGAACATCTCATCGACTATTTCAACTTTTCAAACAGCCAGAATAAACCAGCAGACAGAGGAACCAGAGTTTAAGAGGGGTTCGTCGTGGTCCTACCTGCCCAGCTCGGAGTCTCCATGTACGGGTGAAGGTTAGCGCTGAGGCTGGTCAGTCACGGAGCAGCCGGAGCTCACAGGACAACTGCAAAAACACAAGAGAATACACGGAGTTGGAAACAGGGTATGACAGGATACGGTTCTCGCAATGTTCCACACAATGTTCAACTGTATCCGTGAACACAAGCAAAGGATGCCACCTGGACAAGTTACGTGTCAGACCATGCTCACACTAATGATGTTTTTCAAGGCATTGCTAAGAAATATAAACACTGACTAGACCACACCTCCTTGGAGAGTGTGACGAACCCTCTGAAAAGTTCTGAAAAGTTAAATACTGCACGTTTAACTCCACGTGTGAGAGTCTCAGTATTGCGGCATAGTTCTTTGCAAGTTCATCTTTTTCACTCAAATATGTTATTAGCTCAACTTTTGTTCCTTCTTTTCTTTCTCAAAACGTTTTCAGGGGTCACCTTCAGTTGTGGGATTTTACAAAAAAAAAAAAAAATTAGCAGGCTGACCAGGCTTCACTGTGACTGTGTTGCCAGATAAGAGGGTGTTCATCAGCTTTCCCCTTTACCTTAAGGAGGAAGTAGCTGTTTTTGGTCCCAAACACATAACGCCCCGGAGTGGTAAACCCTTGTATTGTATTGTGTGTGGCCTTTCATTTGAGTTTGGATGTTTTCAAATGCAAGAACCTTGAAAACAGTTTTAATTGTGCTAAGTTTATGGTAAGATAAGCTAAGAGAACCTTAATTTGTCCCATGATGGGGAAATTCCTGTGTTGCAATGCCCAGTTCAAGAACAGGAGGAGACTAAAAATATAAAATCAGAAATCAAGAATAATCACGATTAATGTTATACTTAAATGCAACTGGAATATTAAATAAACAGTATAAATCCTTCATGAATCGATTAGACAAGACAGTAAACAATCACTGTGGACCACTGCTTCCTATATGCTTAATATTGACTCTAGATATCGTGGTTTTATTTTTGCTAATTGTTAGCATAATTATAATGGCTTTATTTAGACAAACAATAGCATCGTCATCACAAGCAATGGGAACTACGCAGAGGCAGTGCTGCAAATTCAACAAAGTGAAACCACACAAATACAGTGTCAACATACAGGAACTATATGAATCCAAATGGAAATATTATGAGGACAATTACATGATTTGTGGAGCGTGTAAATAATCCCATGAGCTTGTGTGTGTGAGTGTGTGCATGTGCTTTACATCGTGTTTGAGCGTGTGCGTGTGTGCGTGAGTGTGTCCAAAAGTGTGCGTGTGTATCTGTGTGTGTGGGGGGGTATTTACATGGACATAAACAAACATGTTGTGTTGACATCAGGATCAGCGCTGACGGACGCCGCGTGGGGGGACGGATGGGAAAAGAGTCAATATTGGCACAACGGATCCCAGTATTTATTACACAACATTTTATCTGCAGTCATTTTTATTGTATATGGCAAAATGGCAAAAACAAGTAAGACCTAAACTGTATGTTGTTTGATAAAGAACTGGATATTGTGTTGGACTTTTTTTTTTTTTTTTTTTAAATAGAACATATCTGTAATATTTTTCTCATATATGGCAAAAACAAATCTCATACCAAAACTGTTATTACATAAAGATATTTGATTTACTGATAGCAAATCAATATTAAAGGCGCTGTACCTGATTACTGTCTTAAAAACGTGAAAAAAGAACTAGTTCATTTTTAATTGTTTGCAGTGATTCCTGACCTACCTTCTCTCTTCCGAGACTCCTAATTATTCACCATGATGAGTTTATAAGCACTTTTTTAAACTTTCAGAGATCAGAGCGGAGTTTTGCCATCCCAGTAAAGATAATACGCAGCACTTCCTGATTCTCGGACAATAAAACGCTTTATAATTAGATGCAGACATCACACAGCGGACTTATTTTGACCTCGGGCTGTTGGGGAAAGACGCATTTTACTCAAATCAATGAGGGAAAAAATGTGTACAGGGCCTTTAACACATCTAGAACCAATAACATTTCAGAGACGACTGAAATCTGAACTACTAAACTGACTAATTTGAGAACATGTGTAGAGTTGTTTGCAACGGGCACTACCTAAACAATAGCACCATGTTGTAGCTCTAACAGAAGATTTTTATCTGGCGCCCCAATCAAACACTTCAGGAATACGGAATGTTTTGAAAAATATCCCACTGCACAAATCAAGATATGTTATAATAAATTGAATTCATGTGTGTATTTTTGCAGTGCACACCATCTCTCCATCTACACACACACACACACACACACACAC
>KN486882.1:62434-82105 GCA_000787095.1 Periophthalmodon schlosseri | reverse complement strand
GTGTAAGAATAACATCTGTTCTGTTTTGTCCCAGTGCCTTCATGCAGATGAGTTCCACTGGTCCTGGGTGAATATTGTGAATGCAAACACAAACATGGCTGCAGAGAAATGCATCATTCTGAACTGTGCAGAAGCCATGAGTCAGCCCTTCCTCAAATCCACAAATCCACTCAGGGTGAATGACTCAGAAACACAAGGACTGTACTTCTGCAATGAGAGCTGATTAAATATAACAGGTTTGAAGTGTGGACCTGAAGCCAGTGTGGGAAGCAGGGCTCTGTTTATGAGAGCTGCCGCAAGAAACACATCAGGAGAACAATTAGGACCTATATTACACAAAATGGACTCTTGTGAGCTTTAAGCTATGTTAGAATCTTGTTACCTCCTCAAAAACATACCCGGAGTTGTGTTTTGTTTCATTCACACATGTTTGATTAACCGTTTATTGTTAGTCTATCTACATCAGCCAAGCTCAAAATGCTCTGTTGCACCTTGTGATGTCATCTAGTGGTAGTTTTCAAGTTAACAGCTACCTTTTACCTTTAGTTCATTAGAAATTGGTGAGAAGTCCAGGGCTGAAATGATCCAAATGATTCTAGTGAAGGTGTATGGAGTTTAAAAACACAGTGGAGCACTTCCTGTATTACCACATGACGTCACAAAGTGGAACAGAGTTGTTTTCTGTTTGAAGTAAGAACTCAACCTAAACATGCGGGGTTTGTGTGTTAAACATGTTTGTGATGAGGAAAGAACAATATAACATAGATCAGAAAAGAGCGTAATATGGGCCCTTTAATGTCAATTTCTTTATGTTTAAAAGTCAGTTGTTTTCGTTGGATTTCAAAAAATATTTCTTTTTTATTTCCACGGTGTTGACAATGAACTCTCAATGAACATTCTCTGTGCTGGCCATTAGGAAGAATGGACCTTTTTGGGTTGGTGTTGCTCATAAAATGTCATGGAATAATTTTGAATTGTTATTTTGCCCTATGAATAAAAACATAAAAAAGTTAACTTGGAGGAGTGACATTACGTATTTTTAAAAAGTTTGCTCAGTTGACATAATAGGCTCTGTTAGCTCACAGTTAGCGTCACTACTTCCTGTCCAATTTTATCTCCATGAGGTCTTCGCTGAGTCACGCTACAATGAATAAATATTTAAAGATCAGGCAGTGGACGGGGAGCTGCGGGTGGATGTCACTGATGACATGTTCAAAACTACACGAGCAAAATGAATACTTCACCAGAGGACGCTTCTGTGTTTAGAAAGAGGCATGTTTGTGTCTCAATGTTAACGCTAATGCTAATTTTGAGGCATAGTAAATATTAAAACAACACCACAAACTGAAGTATTCTACATATAAAAATAATTGGGTAGTCTTTATTGTAGTTCATTTGAATTTTAATAGCTTGTTTATTTTATGTTTTCCGATTTTAATAAAAGTGTTAGCTTTGAGGCACAGTGAACTAGCTAGCGTGTTGCCGTGCACAGAGCCTACTTAACCTTATTTTGCTTAAAACAATAAAAATGAAATGTCCCCGAGAGCTAAGGGAGGACATCTGACTTAAAAACAACATAAACACGGGAAGTCCTTGTAGGTCTATATCTCTTTCTTATTATTTAGAGGTTTAGTAGTTTGTCTCACGTATACTACTCTATACATTTTGACACAAATTAAAACATATATAAAAAGAACGAGTGGCATAATGTAAGTATAAAGGTTAGAAAAGGAAGGGCATCTGATGTAAAAAAAAAAAAAAAAAAAAATGCATAAATAAATAAGCAAAGTCACCATGGCAACATAAACACAGCAATAATGACTTGTCCAAATGACATCGAAGTGTTTTGCAGCCTGTTCACTTTTTGTTTTACACTTGAACCTCAACCAAAACATTTCCACCTTTTGGCACATTTGTATGATAATTGTTTCAAGATAATCAAAAATATATTGACATTATAACTTTTGTCAATATCGCCCACTCCTAGATACTGAAACAAATCCATATCGTGAGCCAAAGAGCCCGCGCTAGCCCCGCTCAGCTGTGTGGTCTTGGCTCGCGCGTCGCACACTCCACATAATTGTGTGCATCTGCAGACTCCACAAACAAACAGTGAATTATCTCCTGATTTGACTTGGACCGAAGACCGTGAATCCAGCCCCAGAGACCCCCCTCGGACCCGTGTTTACCCAGCGAACGGAGCATCGACTGGGGCTGGCATTTGGAGAGAAGTGGGAGGAAGCGTGGAGGAGGAGGAGGAGGAAGGGGATGCCCGTGTGACTGTGCCCCACAAACGCTGCGTGTTCTGTGGACTGTGATTCAGAGAGAGGCCCCGGACTGGGACTTGAGTGAGACCGGAGCCAGGGAGAAGCATGCCAGATCATTAATTGCACAATTTAAAAGCAAAGTCCCTGGCAGACTGTGGCAGAGACCAGACACTGCTTAATCAGCGCAGTCAGATCTGAAGTGGAACAGAGGACTGCGCATAAAATACCACTCATTTTGTTTTCATAAAGCAAATTTATAAGTGTTTTTGTCAGTCTTTGGCCAACTTCACTAAACACAAGTATTGAGCATGATGGATTAAGATTGCGGTTGGCTAGGATCCAGAACACACACCTCCAGTACTTTATGAAGATGTCAGTCTGGTCAACGGTGAATTAGCCAATCAGAGACATGTATGGTCAGTTTGTGTCACAACAGATACGGCAGCTTGCGAGGAAAAAAGAAAGGGAAAAAATATCACATGGGACCGGAAAACCTTGAGGATTTCTGTAGAATGAATGAGCGAAGCACTAAACGCTGTAGGTGACCAATGAGCTTCACTGAAATAAAAAAAATCTGATTACAAGATCACATTTGGTTCTGGCTTGTGACGCAACAGAGGAAGTGGGGACCAGACTGATATCCATCTGTATGAAAAAATACAGACTGGACTTTCCAAAGATGGTGGTGCAGTAGGTTGAGGATTCGCCAACTAACTGCAGGGTTGAACCTTGTCCAGGCCCATTTTAGTTTGTCAACAGTTTTTAAGTATGTTTGTTCTTTTTGTAAAGTTTTAGCCAGAATTAAGCTTTTAATTATTTCGGGCCTTCAAATGATCATGCGAGTCATTATATTATATTGTATTGCACTGCTTTTTAAATCCCACGGGGGGAGCTTGGAGTAGAGCCGCTCAGGCATCTGTTCCGGATGCCTCCTGGACGCTTCCTTGGGGAGGTGTTCCGGGCATGTCCCACCGGGAGGAGGCCCCAAGGAAGACCCAGGACACGCTGGAGGGACTGTGTCTCTTGGCTTGGCCTGGGAACACCTTGGGATCCCACCGGAGGAGCTGGAGGAAGTGTCTGGGGTGGGGGAAGACTGGGAGTTCCTCCTGAGACTGCTGCCCCCGCGACCCGGCTCCGGATAAGCGTAAGAAAATGGATGGATGCTTTATAAACGTTATCTCACACGGATTGGGCACCATTCTTGTTCCTTGGATCTTAAGTTTGTGTATGGTCTGATATGTGGCTCTTGGACTGAAAAAATAACTACAATTCAATCATTTTTATCAGGGCTTGTCCCTTGAACTCCTCATCCGTAATTTTTAAAACATAATCAAAAATATTAGCCTACGTTTCACTTGTAAAATAAAGAAATTGCCTTTTAATTATCCTGCTTGAGTGGATCTGATACAGTGGTGTGCAGCCATTGTCAGAATCACACACATAATGGACACAGAGGCATCCTGGTACTTTACGACCCAGCGCTGCCTCCTATTGGCCGACAGAAGCGCTGAGTCCGGGGCTTTCCACCGCACTCACCAGCCCTTCATTTGCTTTAATGGCTTTTATATGAGCTGCTACAACTGGAGCTAACAGTTGGCGCGGGTGGATCACAGCAGCCGCGTCATATCTGCGGACCTGAGTGACGTTTGGAGCCAGCTGGAGATGGGGACTTTTGGATGGATTCAACTGCAAGACGCACAGTAATTAAGTGTATCATAGTTTGGGTATTATGATTTGGCAGATTACGTAAAGCTGAACTACGTACCTTTTCTGGTTCTGCTCGTCTCTGTGGAGATAATATGGCTTTGTTCCACTGTATGACATTAGACCTACTTTAAATTTCTATTGCCGTTTTTTTAATGCTGAAAATCTTGAAAAAATACGCGTTCTTACTGAGAGCAGGGTCACATCTCCACAGATCTAACCTATAACATGGTCTTATTATGGTCAGAAGATGGCTAAAATTAATCCCATACTGTGGAGCAAAGTAATAATATCTCCATGACGACAAGCAACATCCAAACTAGTCTTTGTTCTGGCAATGTTTGGATTTAATCACAGCGAGACGGTCGATGGGGTTTTCTTTGAGGAGTTTGCATGTTCTCCTGATGTAGACCTTTTCTAGTCCTGGTTTAGTTCCAGGTCTCAGTTTCGATGTGGTGTGTGTGTGTGTGCGCAAGTGTGATTGTATAATTGAGCAATTAGATCACTTTTTTCCCGTTCACAATGTAGTTTCAATGTATATTTTTGTCTAGAATTTTGATTCATTTGGAATCTTTGAAGTCGAGAAGATTCCAACAATGTTACTATGTTCTAGTGTGGCATAGTTTAGCATAGCATCATGTTCCTCCAGACTTCTCTCCGCATTTTAAACCCTTCCCCTTGTTTTGCTGTGGTTAAGACACTTTATAATGTGTGCTCAAGTTGTTTTTATGAAACACTGACTACATGTTTTGGATTTGAGTCTTCTATCTTCACACTCGCTGGATCAGAGCGACCTATTTTTTAAAACTCTAGAGACGGTTCAGCGCTCCCCCGACTCCCCCCCCCGATCTGTGGTTCACATGTCCATAACAAAACAGCGCTCAAACTGGTAAACATGATGAGATACACAAATATTATCATTTAAAGTTATGTATTTTCATTCGGTATTATATAGTTCAGAAAATAGCATGCGAGAGTGGAGGTTTTTAGCAATCTGTCAAAACAAACTCACAATATTGTCAAGTTACGCTGCGCATGTGATATCAAAAACGTTATATTTAAGAGAGATCTAAACTAGTGTTATAAAAATGAGGTTAAGCTAATTGTTGCTAATGTATATCGAGAAAGACTAGTATATGAGACCGAGACCAAATCAAAACAAACCATTTATGTTATAATGTTTCCTCATCAAATACTTGGAGTTGTGTTTTGTTTCATTCACACGTTTAACACGCAAACCCTGCATATTTACGCTGTGTTCTTCTCTCAAACTGAAAACAATCTGTTCCACCTTGTGATGTCACGTGGTAATACAGGAAGTGCTCCACTGTGTTTTTAAACTCCACACACCTTCACTAGAATAGTTTGGGAAATTTCAGCCCTGGTGTTGCCAGTCTCTACCGAACTAAAGGTAAAATGTAGCTGTTAACATCAAAATTACTGCTTCATGACATCACAAGGTGGAACAGAGCGTTTTGAGCTCTGGAGAAGTAGACATGCTAATAATAAAGTGTTACTCAAACACGTGTGAATGAAACAAAACACAGACAAAACTCCAGGTATGTTTTTGAGGAGGTAACAACGTTAAAACATGTCTTACAGCTCACAGGAATCCATTTTGTGTAATATAGGACCTTTAAGAGAAAACATAACAATGACTGAAGCTGTTGCGTATAGTGGCAATGGCAAAGCGCTGTAACCACTACACACTACACTTACACAGAAAACTCGGGACTGTTGGAGCTCTTGGTTTCAAGTTGGTTTCTCTGCTCACACAATCAGTTGGAAACTTGTGTCAGCTGTGAGGCATGCTGGGTAATGAAATATGCAACAGCCAGGACATGTTAAAAAATGTTCAGAAGTGACTCTTGTGAAAACTTAGTATTTGTAAGGAGTGAGGGACAACTTGGCACCATCTGCTCGTTATTTACAGAATTAGGGGTCTTATAGAAGGAGCTATTTGCATTAAAGTGAATGGATTTTTTTCTCAGTTTAATAGTGTAAGCCACAGTATGTATCCTATTAGCCAGTGGTGGAAGGTAACAAAGTAAAAGTAGTAAAGTATTGTACTTAAGTAGAATTTTTAGGTATCTGTACTTTATTTAAGTACATTTTACAGTGGATACTTTTTACTTTTACTTCACTACATTAGAGAGCGGTATCTTTACTTTCTACTCCACTACATTTTTTTAACTGGACTGAAAAGTAAAAAGTACTTTTCCTATGATTCAAGGGGTTATTTTTACCATGTTCGTGGTAAGTTTTCAAGTTCAAGCTTTGGCTTAATGCAAACAAAAATAAATACACAAAATTCATAAGAATAAATAAGAAATTGATTTGATACTGTTGACCAAAATGAGTATCATTTTTAATCAATATCACTACATTTAACTCTTTAACAAACTGTTGTGAAATACATTTAGTTTCTACTCTAAAAGTACATTCTTAAACGGGTACTTTTTCATGTGATACTTTTACTTAGTAACTTTTTACCTCTGTATCTGTACTTTTACTTAACAAAATTTAGTACTTCATCCAAAACAAAACAAAAAACAAACACAAAAGTTACAGCACCCCCTAGCAAAATGAGTTCAAACCAGGAATACCTATAGCGCCAGTGTTAGCCTAGATTAGGGCTGAACGATTTTAAACACAAGATTTGACAAAAAGACTGAAATATGAACGAACCAATACAAGAATCACAGTTTCGGTTTGATCTAAATGCTAACCTAGATTTCACAAAGCCACAGACACTCTCTTTTTCTCATTTTAATACAGGGCGTGACGCAGAGAGCTGGCGCGGCAACAGCTCTGCCCCGGAGTCCTTCCCCCTAAACATCCGCGTGTGCCTGGAGAGCCCGACACAAGAGCGATGCTGCACTCGGGGCCATGAATTCACCAGTCAATATGTAAAACCATAAAGAGATGCCATTTTGAAAAAGAGCCCCATCAATGGAAATCATATTAACATGATAAAGGGCAGATTGGGAGGCGAGGTTATCGATTGCTGATGCCGCGTCCACCTCCGACATGTTAATGAGCAAAGCACTTCAGACGGAGGCACGACGGCGGGGGGGGGACCGAGTGATGAGATCTGGGTCAAAATCTAGGTTTGAGTGGGTTTTGAGTGGGAGGGGACAGGGCAGAGGGGGTGGAGACTTCTGTCATTCTGTTACTGATAAATGGAGCAGTTGGAGATGACTTAAGTAGCAGTGAAAAAATGAAAAATAGATAAAGAGATAAAATAAATAGATAAATAAATAAATAATGAAAGGCCCTGTGCACTAGCTAGCTTGCTGTGTCTCAAAGCTTATGCTAACTTTTAATAAAAGCATAAAATATAAAATAAACCGGCAATTAAAAGTCTATACTTCAGTTTGTGGTGTTGTTTTAATATTTTTATGCCTCAGATTTAGCATTAGCTTTAGCATTGAGACACAACATCTCTCTTTTCCAAACACAGAAGTGTCCTCCGCTGAAGTATTCATTTTATTTGTGTAGTTTTCAACAGTGACTGATCTTTAAATATTTATTCATTTTAGCGTGACTCGGCAAAAAAACCCATAGATATAAAATTGGACAGGAAGTAGTGACGCTAGCAGTGAGGTTGCCGGGCGATGTCGTGCACAGAGCCAACTCTATGGTTTTCAATATTAATTTCCTGTACATAAACAATACAAACCTTTAACCAGTGCCATTTAACACAAAAGTAGTCAAACTTGCTCCTCCAAAGTCTGAACTCTGTTCCAAACTACATGTTTTTACAGACAGAGCGTTAGCTGTAGACCTCTCCAAGACCCAAGCTCATTAGTGACAATTAGAAACAACTTAATTTTGATCTTGATTAAACTTTGATTAATTGCACCACCCTAAATAAATCGCATAAAAAACGGAATGCAGCATTTTGGAGAGACAAAAGAAAAGATTACGATAGATGTAGATAGAGAACACAGTTGAGGCCTGGTTTTGGAGTGTTGGACCAAAGCTTTAGAACCACCGGTTTAAGTGTATATGCCCCAATAATGTCAATATTTATGAAAATTTAGCCAATTCAAAAAAAATGCAGCCAGGAATTGATAGCATTGCTAGCAGCCATTTTATTATTTCATTGATCCTACAGATGAATTCATGAATGATTTCTTTTAAGATCCAACAAATACATTTTAAACCAATCAGAGAAACAACATGGGCTGATGTGTGCACTGTTTACAAGTGGACACAGCTGTAAAAACAGTTCGGGTTGCCAAATAAGTTAAGAATTGTTCTAAGATGGCCGCCGTATTGACTGTTACGGTTCAATGAGAAAGACGGGATATTTAAAAGACACCCAGGAGTTCATTAGACTATTATTATAAGATGGCACAAAGAGGCCAGTTCTTACAATGTAGAAGTTCTATATTAATGACTATATCTCCCTTTGTTTTACATGTTTAGATGCGTTTGATATGGCCCCACGCACCCGCACATGAAAGCCCCCATGGTTCAGTGCTGTTTTAATTAGTACCAACCCGGGGTGAAACAGCCAGCGTGCAGTGTGTTGATGTGCCGCGCTGCCCCCTAGAGCTCAGTGGGAGGCGACGCGCTCCTCACCCCCCTCTGTCCATCACTACAGACCCACTGCCCTAGGGAGTGACCATCCAAGGCTTCGGAGAGCGGGGAGGGAGCGGCGAGGAGGGAGGTGGTAGCCGAGTTGGGACATGAAAGAAACGAGGCAGCGCTGCTAGGGCAAATAGATGAATTACTTATCAAAGATGTTCGCACAGGACAAGGGAGGGCATCTGGGTGAGGACAGACACGGCGTTATCAATTCAGCTTCAGTTAGCCGTCCCTGGCATGGGCAACCAACAGGGGGCATGTGTCCTACAGCACCATATATACACCAAATTTACCACAACAAACCAGCGCAGATCAGGTAGGGTGTCTTTGGGATTTAATCAAAGACATTCTCACAAGATAAGGCAGGGCATCTGGGTGAGGGTAGGTAAGGCATTATCAGTTCACCTTCAATTAGCTGTCCTTGGCATGAGCAACCAGCAGGGGGCATATATCCAACAACACCAAATGTAACCACAATTCAAAAAAGCACAAATCAGGTAGGGTATCTATGGGACTTAATCAAAGACATTTGCACAAGAAAAGGCGGGGCATCTGGGTGAGGGCAGTTATGGCATTATCAATTCAGTTTCAATTAGCTGTCTTTGGCATGGGCAACCAACAGGGGGCACGTATCCTACAGCGCCAAGTATACACCAAGTTCACCAAAACAACCCAACGCAGATCAGGTAGAGCAGCTTTGGGATTTAATTAAGGAGTAGGGTGAGGAAAAAGGCATGGAATTCCACATTAGGAGATGAAAGGAAAGAGGAATTCTGTACCAAACAAAGCAAATCGGGTCTCTGTGTTTCTATAACGAGGTTGCCATGGTTATTTGCGGAATCGTTTCAAATTGGAGGCAGTTCATAAATGTACATGAATAGCTCGACTCCCACGTTAGCGGTTAGCTCAAACGACTGTGTGAATTTACTCCAAATTAAGCCAAAAACTGATTCAGTTAAGTGTCAGGCTCGCAGGTTGGTACAGGATTACCCAAAACAAGTGAAAGAAACAAAACACAAGGTATATTTTTGGTTTGACAAGGGGCGTTCGTTTAACAAAATATAAATACATTTCTGTCATTTTTAGTTTTTAAAAGCTTTGTGCCTGATGTTTAACGTCTTAAAACTGAAAAGCTGATCTAATTCATTTGAAACAGTTTGCAGTGGTCCAGAGTTATTCCTCACTTAACTTGGTTTGCTTTTCACAACTTTCAAAGGCCTGGCCATGGCAACTACCATGCTAACCGTGCACTTCCTTATCCTCAGACAGTAAAACACTTTATAATTAGCTATAGGACCTTTAATATATTCCCACATAAGCCAATTTTGAGTCAATTCAACAGTTGAGTTAATTAGTTAGTTAGCAGACCTGTTATGCAAAATCTACTTTTCAGAGGTTTTAAGCATGTTATAGTTGTTTCACCTTCTCATTTACCCTCTCAAAGTTGTATTTGGAGTGATTTGCCATATTGCCAATCAGTCCGCGTTTTCACCGCCACCGGCACATACCCACTGCTCTGTACTCACTTCAATCTCCAGTTTTATTTTCTTAATCGACGATACACGTAGGACTCGGTAACTTCGCGTAGTCATTTTGGCACGTAGCGCTAGCGTGATCCGCAGCTATGCATCGGAGGGGCCGACAGCTGGACGGCTCTTTGCTGTGATGACGTTTACGGCGACGTCAGCTCCCATTGGGCGCCGCAGTGTTTTTGGAAGTCAGCGGACTTGTTTCGTTTATTAAGTCGTTTTAGATAAATATTTTGCGATTTAAAATGTGCAAATTATAACGATAATGATCCACGGGTGTCATCGATTATAACTATATAGCAGACACAAGCGCAATAGGTCTGCTTTCACATGCTTACATCAGGGAGAGACATACCAACGTGGTGCCCAAATGTGAGTGAAAACGTGAAAAAACTCAACGTAAAATTAACTCTTGAAATTGGATCGAAAAATCCACCGCCAATGAACCCTCCATTGAACCCTACTCTTCAAACACAGGCTAATGATCGGGTACTGCTTTGGAGCATTCAATTAAAACTGCATTAAAATATTAAATAAAAACATAGATATTGGGATGAAAGAAAGTGATTATTCTCAGCATGCCGGGAGGTGAAGAGAGCACGGAAAGAAATGGATTTTGGCTGAGAAAAAAAAACCCAAAGAAAAACTGCAACTGAGTTCTTCCTGGGAGTGTGATGGCACAGCACCTTTGTTAAATATGAATTAATTAAGTGGAGAAATGAAAGTGATTCATCCTCATTACGATCAGACAATGGGACTATGAGGTTTAATTGAGACTAGCGCACCTTAATGGAACGAACAGAAGTCATTTGGTATTGAAATGTGCACGGCGATTTGGGCGAAAGGAGGAGCATTATTAGATTTCATAGAGAAAGCCGTCGGTGATGGATTTCGGTAGCGCAGGTGCTGGTGTGTCTCGGCTTCTTCAAACGATTAGTCCGAGCAAATAACGGGGAGTCGGGTTGGCGCCGCACCTCGCATTGATTACCGCGCACAAGCCATTCTTCACAAAGTGCCGCCGTTACATTTATTAAGCCTTTTACACGTGTGACATAACAAGTGCACCTCGATTCAGACCAAGAGGAAGGCGAACGATGATGAATGGGAAACGGATAAAGAGATACGCGTGGGGAGAAAGGAGGTGGCACAATGGTTAGGGTTATAACGAGGAGGTTTCGGGTTCGATTCGCAGACAATGCAAGGGGGGCTGATGTTTGAGTTGTCTGCTTATTCGGTAGATTTATTCTGGGTACTCAGTTTACACCATGTGGTTGAGTTATTTCTATATAATTCTAATCTCTGTAGACACCTTTGTCAGTGTAAAAGTACTTACTTACCTACTTACTTGAAGGGCCCCTATTACACTATTTTCAGATCTATGTTATAATGTTGTTTCCCCATCAAAAACATACCTGGAGTCGTGTTTTGCTTCATTTGTTTCATTAACACACAAACCCTGCATATTTAGGCTGAGTTCTTCTCTCAAACAGAAAACACTCTGTTCCACCTTGTGATGTCATGTGGTAATACTTAACCTCCATACACCTTCACTAGAATCATTTAGATGATTTCATCCCTGGAATTTCCAATCTCTACTGAACTAAAGGTAAAATGTAGCTGTTAACTTGAAAATTACCATTTCATGACATCACAAGGTAGAACAGAGCATTTTGAGCTTTGAAGATTTAGACAGAGTAGGCGCTGCACTGGATAGAGATACTTATGAAGTGGGGAAAAGAGGTGGCACAATTGTTGAATGGTTAGCACTTGAGCCTCACAGCGAGAAGGTTCTGGGTTTGATTCCCACACAGTGAACTATGCACTTCTCCTGTGTGCTTGGAATTCACCCGTCAACTTCAAACTTGCCCAAAAGACCAATCTTTCAGCTCCTGACCACGATCCGGGCTCAGATCTGGAGATGGGTCCCTGGGCACGGCGCTGCGGTCGCCCACGGCTCCTGACAGGTTGAAGGATGGTCAGAACAAGTTTTCCTGTGGGGACAATAAAGTCTACCTTAACCTTAAAGGGCTAATCACTGGGTTTCACTCTACAGTTTATTAGGCCTGGGAATACCAGCACTTTTCTTCATATAAAGTGGTGTGTTGCGTGTACTGCTTGTCATACAACTAGAAGGATGCCAGTTCATTTCCCATGGGTGCAAGACACTTCCCCTGTCTACTCCTACGGTGGCTGATTTTGACAGGGATCTGTGTCAAAATGCTGTCTGGCCTTCGAATAATGGATAGCCACTCAACCAACTGAGCTACTGCAAATTAATTTAACCATTAGCCAGATGCCAAAGAGAAGCACCTTGGTTGAGCGGCGATAACTCTTCACAGCAAGAAGGTTCCAGGCTCGACTCAAGCTGTATGAAATATGCAACGTTTTTATCAGTATCTTTGTCCAGTTTCCACATCAACCCAAAACATGCACAAATCCTCCAGCTAAGGTAGCCCTGACCAAGACCAGCTTAAGATCTGGAGATGGGTCCCCGGGGTGCTGCTCCTGACAGGTTGTCCCAGTGTTAATGAAGGATGGGTCAAATGCAGATGACAAATTTCCCTATGGTTGATATCGAGAAAAATGTATTTGGATGAACATGGATTTTGAGGAGGATTATCCAAATTGTCCCAATATTTTGGCAATCCTTGAGAAATGAGCTACGACGTGAACGTCTGAGGTTCAAGTGTCACATAAAATATTTCAAAATTAACAAAATAAATAAATAAAAATAAAGCAGAAATACTACCCTCATTTGAAAAATTATACTGCAAGTTTGTTTTATTTATGTAAATGGTTACATTTTTATATAGCGCTTTTCCACCTTCAAGGCACTCAAAGCGCTTTACATAAAAGGAACCGCTCACCCATTCACACACACATTCATACACCAGTGTACGCCGACACTGGGGGCGAGGTGGGTTAAGTGTCTTGCCCAAGGACACAACATCAGCATTCATCACCAACCTGTGAGTCAGTGGATCTGCTCACTCAATCAATGGCGTTTATGTTGAGAGCAGTGGACAAACGCTCTACCAACAGAGCTACTGTCGCTATTCTTTTTTCAGTCTTTTTCATTTTCCTCATTTGTAAATACTTGACATTATAAATCAGCATCCTCATATCCCACCTCCAGATGTCACAAGTTGTAACGGAATCCATTTTTAGTAGACTTTGAACGTGTTATTGTACGGAACTTCCTTTGTAGCGAGTCCATAGCGTTGGTGTAAGTATAGTGCTCATTCTGCATAACATACATTCACGGTTTTATGGTATAGAAGTGCGTCTGCTGTTGTTTGATTGTGTCCTCCGCTCAGTTCCACAGCTGGGTGACACAGGGGGGTGTTTGTTGCTTGGCGGCCGGGGCAGAGGGTGCTTTGTGAGGGGGCAGTGAAGTGCAGCTGTGGGCCCACAGCTCCAGGGCCCGGGGCTAATCTTCCATGCTCCGACGCGGCTGAGCTCTGAGCCACAAACGCCACTAAACCTGTTCTATATCCACACTGTGTGCACTGCATTCAACGGCATCCAGCCACTTCCCCAGCCCAGGACAAAGACCATTCTAATGCCATGGGCTGGGCGGAGGGGGGCTCTCTGGGTGGAGGCTGTGACCTAGCAAAAAAGCAACACTACTGGCTAATGTCACAGTGGTTTGTTTTATTCACATATGTTTGAGTAATTGTGCATTATTAGTCTGTCTACAATGCTCAAAATGCTCTGTTCCACCTTGCAATGCCATGAAGTGCTTGTTTTCAAGTTAACAGCTATCTTTTACCTTTTGGTCAGTAAAGACTGAGAATTCCAGGGCTGAAATCATCCAAATGATTCTAGTGAAGGTGTATGGAGTTTAAAACACAGTGGAGCATTTCTCGTGTTACCAAATGACATCACAAGGTGGAATAGAGTGTTTTCCACTTGAGAGAAGAACTAAATATGCAGGGTTTGTGTGTTATACATGTGTGAATGAAACAATACGCAACTCCAGGTATGTTTGTGATGAGAAAACATAACACAGATCATCTTCATATAGACAAACAGGTAGCAGACAGAAAAAAAAAAAAAATCTATGAGGAAAACTCAAACTAATATCAAATGTATTTTTTTTTTTTTTCAAGATTTTCAAATTGTCCTGTAGGAAAGCCAAAAGAGCACCAAAACCGTACAATAGCTGCTATAGCTAATAAGCTAATGCTAATGGTTGTTAGAAGTTGTAGTAGTGTAGTCGTGGTTGTGATTGTTCAATAAACTACATTTTAAAAAGGTCCTGTATCCAGTTTTCCCATGTATTTGAGCAAAACGCGCCTTGCCCCAGGACAGATATATTGTATAAGCAGCTCTTTAGGTCAAAATGTGTCCGCTGTGTACTGTCGGCATCTAATTAAGAAGCGTTTCATTGTCTGATAATCAGGAAGCGCATGTTAGCATGCTAGTTGTTGTTAGCTTTACTATCACTTCAAAACTCAGCTCTCATCTCTGATAATTGAGAAAAGCGCGTATGAACTCACAGCAGTGAATACTTTGGTAAGCGAGGAATGAGCTAGTTTGGCTTTTCACGTAAAAATCAGGTATAGCGCCTTTAAGAACTTTTTTGTAATTATTAAATCTTCCACATCTGCTTAAGACGTTTTAAAATTCATAAGCTGTCCTCACACCACCTGGATTATAAATTTGACTAAAACCATCAGTGCATGAAGAACCAGTTCAATTAAAGGGCCCATATTACACTGTTTTCTGATCTATGGTATAATGTTTCCTCATCACAAACATACCTGAGTTTTGTTTCATTCACACATGTTTAACACACACGACCTTTCCTCAAACTGAAAACACTCTGTTCCATGTTATGATGTCATGTGGTAATACAGGAAGCACTCCACAGTGTTTCTAAACTCCTTCACTAGAATCATTTGGATCCTGGAATCTCTACCGAACAAAAGGTAAAAGGAGTTGTTAACTTGAAAATACCGCTTCATGACATCACAAGGTGGAACAGAGCATTTTGAGCTTTGGAGTTGCAGACAGACAAATAACAATGGGTTACTCAAACATGTGTGAATGAAACAAAACACAACTCCAGGAATGTTTTTGAGGAGGTAACAGTTAAAATGGAGGCTAAGGAGTGAATGAAAAATACCATATATACCATAATTCTGCTCAAAATGTTAATTAAAACACATTTGACAGAGCAGTTGACACTCTCGCCTCAAAACAAGAGGATCCCAGGTCCAATGCCAGACCATCCATGGGTTTCAATTCAATTATTTCTTCCTGATTTAAATGATTTTATGAAGACAAAATTTAAAAAGGTAATATTTAGGTTTCCGTTTTTTGTGCATTTTGGGTGGTTTCTTTGGCCTTCAACCTACATTAGTAATAGTAGTAGTATATAGTACTACAGTACAGTAGTACAGTACAGTTTTAGCATGGCTGCACAAATGCTGCACAAAAATTGCAAATTTTCTGACATGTATTGAGATTTAGATTATATTTGAAATAGACGCCAACATTTGAGAAAAAGACTTAAGCGTGAACACATTTTTTTCCTATTAGGGTGACAGTAGTTTTGTCAACTGATCCAAAGGTTGGCGGTTTGGATCCCGCTCTCGACATAAACATTGCTAGAGCGGTCAGATCTGACGGCGCGATTTCAGTTCCCACAGATAAATGCTGTTGTTGTGTCCTTGGGCAAGACACTTAACCTCCCTCGCTCCCAGTGTCTGCGTACACTGGTGTATGAATGTGTGAGTGGTTCCTTGATGTAAAGCGCTTTAAGTGCCTTTAAGGTGGAAACGTGCTATATGAAAATGTAGTAGTATTAGTAGTAGTAGTAGCAGTAGTGATATATTTTAGTCTGTAAAAAAGTACACTTTCTTATGAACCCTGTGACCGTATGAGTTCATGCCGCTACTTACACTAGTTATCAAACACATGTAAAACTGCATTAAAGAGGCCGTATATGGTCTGTATAAAGCAGAGATAAAGTAAATGAAAAAAAACTCCCTACACATTAAAGTCTATGTGTTATCAGGCCCCATAGGATCCCATGTGGTTTCCCTCTTTGACTGCAGCGAGTCTTCAGGCGTCTCTGCTGTAGCGAACGCGCCGAGAATGAAAAGAAACGCGGAAAAACATGGACTGGAGACAGCGCTTTGGCAGCTTGGATCTCAATTTAAGGCTAATTCATTATTTTAAATCCTTCTTGGCACCAACACGAATACTGTTTATTACCGGGAGGGTGCCGCGCCGGTTTTCCCCGGCGGCGTGTCCGTAATAGCCGTATCGCAGTGCCGTGGCCCGCTGGGAATCGCGCTGATGACCGGAGTCGAGTGCATCCATCGCTAATGATCCGCCATCTTGGATCCCCAGCGGCTTGTCAACTGTCAGTCCCCAAGTGTACAAGTGCATACAGGAGCGGAGGTAGTAGTACAGGCCTCGTTTACTAGTTACACTTGTTTATTTTAGGGCAAGATTCAGAGATTTCTAATAATCAGTAATTACTTTGCGGATTTATCAAGTCTGTCAGTAAAAGCATGCAGTTTGGAGTACACCATTTTACATGCCCTGGTTTATAATGTTAAAGACATAGTACGTAACTTTGTTTTGCCAACCAATAGACATAAGCATGTTTTTTTCATTATGGGTGTGTTTATTGCACAGAAAAAAAAAACATGCCTCCTTACTCTGAGCAGGCTTCCACCTCCACAAACCTGACTTTTATGCTTGTTTCTATGGAAATGTTGTTCCTCTGGCTATAATATAACACAGTATGGCATAAAACGAGAATTTTCTGAAGTACGGTTTTAACTTTCCATGGAATCCTGCTGGTGACTTTCCACCTCCAGAATGTTACATACTGTCACACCCTAGTGAGAGAGATACTTTATTGATCCCAATAAATTCAAGTTTAGCCACAGCAACGTACTGCGCTTCTCAGTCGCCTTTATGTCTCAGTCAAAGGTCTCAGCATAACAGGGGGACTGGTCAGGTAGGGTCAGCAGATCCCGTGTCAGGGCAGTTTGAGGAAAGGGACAGCCAAAAGTGTCCCTCCTGTGTCCTACAGTTTGGGAATCACAGCAATGTCCGGGGGGATCCAGGTGAACACAACAGAAAAGCCTCTTTGTATGGGACCTTCCCTAAAAGTACTTCCTCTGGAAGGTCTTCTGCCACATTTGGCGTAAAAATCCTGTAGCATCTCAAAGGTCCATTGCTAGCTCCTTAGCTAGACTCTTGCACAGTCTCCATGGATACGGGAAAACAGTCCATTTCGCATATTCCAACAGTCCCTTATTTGTGTCCTTTGAACTGCACATGCTGCACTTCTTAGTTGGTTAAAATCCCACAATATGATGTTAAAGAGGTAAAAAACAAAGTTTCAAAACTGCTCAATGTGTGAGCCAGGTAGCCACAAAAGCAGCCAACCACTCTGCTGCTGTTTACAGTAAGCAAGTCCATCTACTCTGAGGTCTGAACTTTCCCTGAGTCATTTTGCATGATCATTCCATTAAAATATGAACGTGCATCCTCCAAAACATTACCCAAATTAATAAATCGATCAGTCTCTATCTCTGTCAATCTCTATAGTTATATTATTACTGTAACAGTGCTATGTTTTTTGTTTACTTCGCCCATGAGGGAATCACACTCGTCACCTCTCTAACCCAAATTGGAAGGGCGTTTTTGTCCCTGCTGCGCGCCGCTAATGATCCAAATTACAGCGCGGGCCGGGCTTTGTTTGGGCAACATAACCAAAACAATCGTTGGCCGTGTCACTTGATAATGCCGTTCCCGAAAACGCACGTATCGCAGACATTCATTCTTCACAAGGGTAATTAATTCGTATGGGAGTCTTCGAATCTCCGCGCTGCCCCCCTCCGTACACTCCCAAAGATTTCCAATTGTTTTGTAGACAATGGCCTCACAAGGCAGTAAGAGGGCATTGATCTGAACTCTCTCCTCTTCATATCCAACAGAAATGCATCTTACTATGTTGGGTTAAGCGATTCCACATTTTAATGGGCCGACTATTGATGGTTGACGCCAAACGCTATCGACTCCTTTCCGTACACCATCTACAATGAGGTCTGCAGGGGATAGTCCCAAGTCAGCACGATAAATAAACCAAGGAGGGCGAGGAGGAGGAGCTGCCGAAGAGTATAAAAAGTTGGTATAATGATTGACTTTTATTATCAAGTCTGGAGATGGGATCCATACTGCGGAGGCATCGCAGCTGATGGTAAGCCACATGCGCATTATGGGGCGTAATTAGTTGTTGATGAAAACTGTATCGTAACATAAGCGCAGTCGTAACAGCAAGGCCAATTACCGGAGCGTGTCTCCAGGATCGATGGGTTTGAGGGGAAGGCCAAAGAAGCATGTTTGGGTTGTAACAGAAGAGGTGGTGCAGACAGCAGAAGCAGTGTGTGACTGTGGAGCTCAACAGTGACAGCCTGCTTATGTTCCGGAAGTTCCCCATAGACTTTTCAAAAAATTCAGATATTCAGAGTTCAAAGGCATCGCGGAGGCTAACCAGCGACGCGCTAACTAATATCCATAACGCGGTTGTTGGCGATTTAAAATGCAAGATTCTGTGAAATTTTTCTCTTCGTGTTTTTTTTTTTCGAGAAGTCTATGAGAAAAATGAATGGGAAATTTAGTTCAGGAACCGCGGGGTGGCCGGTCACTGCTGAGCTTCTTGTATAAGATTCAGTGATCTGCTTTTGGTTGTTTAAGATTTCAAACTACAGTATTTTTTTTTTTCTGCCATATTAAATTGACTTTTCAAGAGCTTAAATACGACATATTGTGCTTTTGTCTGCTGTATAGCTATAATCGGTGACATCCGTGGATCATTATGTTATAATTTGCACATTTTAAATCGCAATGTTTTCTAAAACAACTTAATAAAAGAAACAACTCCGCTAACTTCCACGTTAGAAAACTTTGCAAAAAAATCTTTTGAAAAGAGAAGGGTCCCCTCTTCACATATCTGACTAGTTGCTAGGCTTGTTGGTATTACCTTCTCGTCTCCATGGAAATAGAAAAGTTAATTACATGTAAAACAATATAATTTCCATTATGACAAGCAACTAGTAGACCATCCACCAGGAAAGTTACATAGTATACCTTTAATACAATGTTTTGTTTTTGCACATTTCCAAGATGTTGTCACAGCTACATAACTCTAAAAACACTTTTGAATCACAGGATGTTATGAACTTTATTTTGGTCAGCTGATTAAAAAAAAAAAAAAAAAAAAGCTATATGAATGTTTTTTTATTAAATTTAATTGACACTACCTTGTTCACTGCATCTCCGGCTTGTATTTCCAATTGATTAAGAAACACTTGTGTATCACCTGAACTCCAGTCTTTCCCTGCCCACCTTCTGTTTGTGTGCTAACAATAAACCAGGTCCAAAAATGAATGATACTCGGACTAGCGGCAGACAGCGGCGAACATGACAAATGCCCGCACTGCCATCGAACCCCTCCCCCTCGCAGAACAATCCAGCGCACGGATAACGCGGTCGATGCTAGCGCCCGCGGTCGATGCTAACCTAATCCGTCCCAGTCCCTCAGC
>KN486882.1:41374-62123 GCA_000787095.1 Periophthalmodon schlosseri | reverse complement strand
AGCTAATCTCAGCTATGTCTTGTAAACATTTTAGCCACTTTGACCATTTGGATTTTTCATTTTTAAATATGTAGCTTGTTTAATATGGACAACAAAAATATGAGGAAATATTTTAGCATGGGGCGTAGAGTTGTACATTTGATCACAAACGACATCATAAATCTTCAACATTATTCCAAATTAGGAAAATAACTTACTTGCTCTGTGAATTCATTGTATTTTATTTTATTACACGGGCCTGTGTTTCCCAACAATTTATATATATATTTTTTTCATCTTGAGTACCCAACTAAACTTTTATTCAAACTAACTAAATCTGTTTCCTAGTATGTTAGTATAATCCTATATATGTTACTATGTATGTTCGGGTTGTAATGAAGTTTGCCCCTTTTGGCAGACTGTCTGAAGCGAAGATACCAATCTGCGACATCAGCTCCTCCGACCACTACCAACACTCACACACCGCGCTCATACTAGGCAAGTTGGGTGAAGCGTCTTGCCTAAGTACACAACATCAGTTATGCATCCCTGCTTAGCTTCTGAGATGTGACGAAAGCAAACTTTGACAATGAAGCTTGAATTATGTCCAAAATCCTCCAATGCGCTCTTTACCATAAACTGTATGTATGAATGGACATAGCTAACTCCGGCTCCAATTCACTTTCTATTGAAAAACTGTCGCCCCTCTCTCCCCAAGTGCTGCTGTCGGGCTCGTCATTTTGGTCTTAAAATGTTTGTATTAACCCAATCTACATGATCCTGGGGTTTCTACTTGGCTATTGTGTCCGTAAATCAAGATGTGAGCATTAATAACAGACAAATCAGGCACCTTCTTTCCCCAAAATCAAACTTGGCTCCAAATTGGCTCCTATAACTGTTGTAGCGTCGATGAGCTTCATTTGACTGGAGCCAGACGCTACGGGTGACGTCACACTCACTTAGTCCAATTCATTATACAGTCTATGCTCTTTACTTATGTTTTGGATGAGGTAACAACAATCGTAAACAATGGTGTAATAGGGAGGGTAGCACTACGCATCTTCGCTTGAGTAATGGCGGTGACTAAACCAACAGGAACGACCTAAATTCCAAGCAATGCCTCTGACTGCTTACATCACAACATTACATTCTCAATGAGTTCTGGGCCTTTAAGATAAAGAGAGGGAAGGAGAGATGGAGGGAGGGAGAGGGGGAGGACAGTAAGCAGGGAGGAAGATGAGTCATGAAAAGAAGTAGGGGGGTGCCCACACGGAGAGAGGAGGCCGTGGGCACAGACTCGGGGAAGCGCCGGAAAAAACAGGGAAGCTCCGGAAAACACGCTTAAATCCGAGAGCGGAGAGTGGGAAGAATGAAGACGAGTGACAGAGACAAGAGGATGGTGCCACAGAACAAGAACAGCCATCAGTGATCTTATATGCCATCACTGTCTAAATATAGGTCCCATACCGTGTCTGTACTGAACGGGTTTAATGAACTAAATCTTATCCAAATTATGGAGTAGGTTCGACAGCTGGTTTACTCCTGGTATCGTCCTAATTTACACCTGGTTTAGTTCTGGAATAGAATTTGGTTTGGGACCTGGTTTAGTCATGGAATAGTCCCGAGTTTAGACCTGGTTTAGTCCTGGTTTAGTTCTGGAATAGCCCTAGTTTATTCCTGGAATAGTCCTCGTTTAGATCTGGTTTAGTCCTGGAATAGAATTTGTTTTTTGGACCTGGTTTAGATCTGAATGAGTCTTTGTCTGCACCAGGTTTAGTCATGGAATAGTCCGAGTTTAGACCTGGTTTAGCTCTGGAATAGTATTTGTTTAGACCTGGCTTTGACATGAGTTTTGTTTAAGTGTTCTATTGTATGGTAGCTGCCTCATAGTGACAAGGTATCGGGTTCAGTTCCTGTCTTGTGTTTGAATAGGTTTGATCGAAGTTTTTCATATTATATTTTGTATAGTGGACAAAACCTTCAACTAAAGGTTTTCCTGACCAAGATCTTGCCTAAAAATCTGGAGATGGGTGCTTGAACCTTGTTTCATAATTTTGATGTCTTTAAGAATACATTTGCAGACTAGAATTCTGACATAAACACCGGCACAATCTCCAAAAGTGCAGTGCGGTTTGGCCTACTTTGTTACATAAGTCCTGGGGGGTCGCAGAGTTCATTTACTGAATCTCTTTTTGAACCAAACGTGGCCTCGTTCCTGTCGACATTAGCTCAGTAAAATTAAGTGCTGGTATCAATAGTGAATGCGGCAGTGAAATATTTATGGCGGCCGTGAGTTCAAACTAAAAATGTTCTGGGTTAAAAGGTTTTTGGGAAGAGGGGCAAGTGCTGTGTCTGGCACCTTCACACTTTCCCGTACTCAAAACAAGATTTTTTTTTTTTTTTCTTTTTTACACAAGTTAAAATGGATAGAGTCATTATGCTTATTTTTAATTTATGCAGTTTGAATATATTTAAGATAAATTTATTATTATTATTATTATTATTGTGATTCTGAACTTATGAATGAAAAAAGTTACCATCCCTAAGTTGTATTTATAGTGTAGTTCTTCAATAAAGGTGGATTTCTGACTTTGGGTGTATGTTGGTCCAGTTTTAGACCTAGTTTAATCTGGATTTAGTCTTGGTTTGGTCCCGGTGGTACTTAAGAGGTAATACTTAATACTTTGAGACAGAGAACCACTGATCCACACTTTTTTAAGTATATCTGACTGCCTTGTTTCAATATTTGCTTTTATATTTGAAGAAAATCGCAGTGTAATCCTTAAGCGCTCTCACAATCTCAAACAACGTTCAAAACTAAACTAAAACTATTATCTATAAACATGGAGCTGGTAGGAGGGAGGGGGAGCGTCCGGGGTGTGTGTCTGAAATCGGGGCCAGTCGAGTGGGTAAAGCCTGCTTCAGATCGGCCTCCTCCGCTCCCTCTGTGGTTCTTCATGTCTCCACCCAAGCAGAACTAAGGGTTCCTCTCAAAATACCCACAATTCCACACTTTGCTTTACGTCCCTACTGCACAAAACAGTTTATAGATTTTTGGGAACAACAAAGCAGCCCCTTGGTTCCAGTTAAAAGGGGATAAGCAAAAAGGATGTACTGTAGAAGGGGAGGGATTACATTGTAGTTGTCAATCAAACCCTGAAAAAACCCACCAAAAATCATATTGTACGTGTTAAGTTAAGTTAAGGGAGCGATATGTAACTTTTCTGGTGTGGGCTTGTCTCCATGGGGATGTTATTGCTCTGCCTGGAACGTTCTACCGCCAGGCTAAGGCAGGTTACAGGTAGGATCTATGAATAGGCGAGCCCAATCACTGTAGGAATTCACATGTGTAATGAATGCAATACGTTTAATGCCATACTGTGGAACATTACGGGCAAGGCGATGACATCTCCATGCAGACAAAGCGGCGGCAGACCCCTATCTGCAAAGCAAAGTTGCGTAGTGCGCCTTTAATCTGATGCAGCATCGTGAAAACAAAGAATATGGGGTCAAGAGTTTGTAATGATGATAATCACAAACACAACTCAAGACATATTCAAGGTGGGTGAGGTGAAGTGTCTTGCCCAAGGACACAGCAACAGTATACTGCATGTAACAGGGATTGGACCTTGAAACACTTTGGATTACTGTTACTGGAATACAACAATTCAATGATCAAATGTAGATGCATCAGCGGTGGAACGTAACAAAGTAAAAGTAGTAAAGTACTGTACTGTACTTTTTTGCTTCGGTATCTGTACTTTTACTTAAGTAACAAAATAGAGTACTTCATCCACCACTGGGATTTATGGATAGAAACAGAAGTAGACGACAAAACTGTCTGGACGCAGCCCAAATGCACTTATAAAATTCAGTTATAATTTCACTAAAGCTCACTCAAATGTCAATGAGGTCTGGTGACAAAGCACCGCTAATCCCCCCATCTCAGAAAACGATAGGAAGAGTGTGAGGAAGAGAGAGAGAGGGCGGGGTGGAAAGAGTAGAGCGAGAGACAAAGAAAGAAAAAAGTGAGGAAGAGGAGGGAGGGATGAGGAGGAAGGTGGGTGAGAGGGTGAGAGTGACGGGAAGAGGGAGAGAGATGAGGAAGAAGGGGTGATAGAGTGAGAAGAGAGAGATAAGTTGGGTTGGGAAGAGGAGAGAGCGAAACAAAGAAAGAAAAAAGCGCGGAAGGGGAGGGAGAGATGAGGAGGAAGGGAGTGAGAGAATGTCAGAGAGAGAGAAAGAGGTGAGAAAGAAAGAAAAAAAGGAGAGAGAGATGCAGTGCAATGGGGAAGCGAGACAAAGAGGAGGGAGAGAGGAAGAGAATGAATGGAGTTAAGTTGAAAGAGACATTAAGAGGAAGGAATTAAGAATGAGGGGAGCGAGCGAGAGAGAAAAGAACCAAGTAAGAGGAAGGAATGGGAGAGAGGGGTGAGGTAGAGAGTGATAGGGTGGGGCGGAAACAAAGAAAAAGGGGGAGAAAAGAGGAGAGAGAGATATGAGGAGGAAGGGGGTGAGAGAAAGAAAGAGCAGAGAAAGTAAAAAAGGAGAGAGAGACAGAAAGAGATGAAAGAATAGAGAGATGCAGAGCAAGGGGGAAGAGAGACAAGAGATTAAGAGGAAGGAAGAAAAAATAAGGGGAGCGAGAGAGAGAGAGAGAGAGACAAAAGAAAAGAAGCAAGTAAGAAGAAGGAATGGGAGAGAGTGGTGAGATAGAGATTGAAAAAAGAGGAGAGAGATGCTTTGGAGTGCATACACTTGATATTTAAGCCCAGAGAGAAGATCCAACTCTTCACCTCTGTCCTCCTCACCTCCTCAGTCTGACACAGCAGGCTCCCCTATACTACACCTATATTATGTATAAGATCTGTGTCACATCTGCAGCAAAACTAGACACTTTATTCAATCTTCTCAAAGTCAAAATCCAAACAGAAGAAACAAGTTTTTTTTGTTTTTTTTTCCGACTGTGAACATGTCCAAACATCATTCTACCTAAAACATCTGACTAACTGTCGGAAAGTTGCTAGCAATCCAACTTCTGTACATCCTGGCTATGAAAAAAAAAAACAAATATATTCAGCTGTGATTCCATATTCTGTATAAAGAAGTGGACTAAGGGAGTGTGACGTAACCCATAGCGTTCAGCTCCAGTCAAATGAAGTTCATCTGAGCAAAAAGTTATAGGGGTGAATTTAGAGCCGAGTTCCACATTTGGAATTACGACCGCAAGTATCATAGCAACCAAAGAGCCAATCTGGAGCGAGGCTGTTGAAGGTAACGCCCCTTCCCGCCCGCACCGCTGGTTTAGCAGGAAGCAGGTGCTTAGTAACGCTGTCAATCAAACCTGTTGATCAAACCTGTCAACCAAACGCTAGCGGGAGCAACCTTGGGAAAAGAAGCCACCTGATTTGTCTGTTATTAATGTTCATATCTTGAGTTACGGACACAATAGCCAAAAAAAGCCCACCAGGACCATGAAGAGCGGGTCAATACGAACATTTTAAGACCAAAATGATGAGACTCACAGCAGCAGTTACAGAGAGAGGGGTGACGATTTTTCAATGTAAAGTGAATTGGAGCCAACTGGCCTGGACTGGTAGACTGACAGAACCGCCACCGCTCACACGTCACATTCATACTAAGGAAGGTTGGTGAAGTGTCTTGCCCAAGGACACAATGACAGCTTGGTATTCCCAGCGGTCTCCCATCCAAGTACTAACCAAGCCCTGCTTAGCTTCAGAGTTCGGCAGAGGTTTAGGACACGTTCACACTTACTGGTTCTGGTTTAGTCCTCGTCTAGCCTTGGTTTAGTTCCGGATTTAGTACCAGTTTTGATGTGATTGGCTGTGTGCACAACAGCACCTGGCAACCTCACTGCGTCACTACTTCCTGTCCAATTTTGTTTTTTGCTGAGTCACACTGAAATGAATAAATAATTAAACGTAAGGCAGGCAGAGAGCTGCAGGTGGATGTCACCGGAGGACACATCAGAGTTTAGAAAGAGGGATTTTTGTGTCTCAATGCTAACGCTAATGCTAATTTTGAGGCATAATAAACAATGGGGTAGTCTTTGTTTTAATTAATTTGAATTTTAATAGGTGGTTTATTTATATTTTACGCTTTTAATAAAAGTTAGCATAAGCTTTGAGACATAGCAAGCTAGCTAGCGTGCTACTGTGCAAGTGCGATTCACAAGGTGGTAATTTGCACACTATTGCTGCTCTCTACAAATGAATGAGTACACATCTTAAACAAAAACTTATGGCATAAGTTTGTCCTCTGCATTTGACCCATGCTTCAATGCTGCTATAGTCCAGCCTGTCAGAAGCAAACGCTGACCGTGATATTATATAGAACCCAGATACCCTTCTCCAGATCTTAGTCAGAAGTACCCAGCTGGAGGAGTAACTATGTTTTAGGGTAATGGAGGCGCTTGAGATCTTAGAAGTAATCCATCCAGTCAACGTGAAAAAACATGAAAATTCCACTCAGAAAAAGCCCAGAGAAGGGATCTGGGAGTCAAACCAGCAACCTTTTGGCTGTGGGGTGACAATTCTAACCACTATGCCGCCTAATCATCATGTGTTCATTGCAGCCCGTTCAAACTTGTCCTATCCTCTCTCATTTATACAGACAGTTCACTTTCTGTACCAGACTTGACTGGTGCCATAATCAAATCTCTGTAATAATGAAACAATTCAGCCCCATAATTTGAATTAGGCCCAGTCTTTTTGGATTTCAATTACATCCTGTCAGAGCCCCTGATCCGGGCCAGCGCTGGCTCTGGTCCGGTCTGGTCCGGTCCGGTCCGGGTTGCTCACAGTTACACGGAGGCCAGGATGAAGCGGAGGCAAGATGGCCGCCCTGCTAACTTAATTTGTGGCAGGTCTATTCAGAGACGTATGTGGTATTGCTGAGGTTCAGATCACATCACAACATTCTATTTGTGGTTTTTAGATTCTACAATGTGAGGATGTCATACTGTCATAGTAAAAGTAGTAACATACTGTACTTAAGTAAAAAGTTTATATATCTGTACTTTACCTTTTACTTTTACTTTACTACATTTGAGAGCAGCTATCTGTACTTTCTACTCCACTCGATTTTTTAACAGGATTGACAAGTAAAAGTATTTCTTATTATAAAATTAAAAGTTTTTCTTATTATAAAAGTAAAAGTATTTCTTATTATAGGTAGAATAAAAAAAAAATTGATTCAGTTTCTACTGAACAAAATTCAGCACAAATCTTCAATCAAAATCAAAATTACTACATTTGAAGCTTTATAAGACCTCAAAATCTGCGCGAAATACCTTTACTTTTTTAATTTTTAAAAATGTACTTAATACTTTTATTTGAAGCTTTATAAGACCTCAAAATCTGAGCAAAATACTTTTACATTTTTCATTTTTAAAAATGTACTTTAATAGTTTTACTTAAGTAGATTTTTTCATGTGATTCTTTTATTTTACTTGTGTTTTTTTGGGGGGGTTTTTTGTGTTTTTTTTTTTGCTCCAGTATCTGTACGTTTACTTAAGTAACAGAATTGAGTACTTCTTCCACCAGTGGCCTGTAGAATGTTGTGATGTCATCTGAAACCCACCAATAGGACAATCATTTTTAATACAGACAGGAAAGCTAAAATTGATGTTAAAATGCACGTTTTTGTTGCAGTTCTAGAGTCAAGTCACTAACAGAGACATGTTTCATGCTTTAACCTTTTAGATATTTCAGAAAATACAACATAATCAATAGGGAAATCTGGTTCTATGGGACTATGACATCGTCACATTCCAGAATCTGAAAACCGCCATTAGGCTCAGTGCACAGGAGCACGCTAGCTAGCTCACTGTGTCTCAAAGCTAATGCTAACACTTATTACATGCATAAAATCTAAAATAAACAGCCCATTAAAATTCAAATTGATTCATGTAAAGACTATTTGATTGCTTTTATATGTAGATTATTTCAGTTTGTGGTGTTATTTTCAAATTTATTTTTCAAATTAGCATTAGCATTGACACAAACGCCTCCGTTTCTCAACGCAGAAGTTTCCACCTCATTTGTTTAGTCTTTACCATGTTGTCAGAGAAATATTTATTCATTTTAGCGCGACTCGGCAAAAACTTCACAGAGATAAAATTGGACAGGAAGTAGTGACGCTAACAGTGAGGTTGCCAAGTGCACAGAGCCTATTGTTTTTTTTTGTGGCTCCAGTATTGAAATATTATCATGATTTTAAACAGTAAACTTGCACAGTAAAGTTGAGGTATGCTTTATAAGTCTGCTGCACGCTGTCTGCATCTAATTAGAAAGCATTTTATTGTCTGATAATCAGGAAGTGACTTTACTATGACAGTAAAACTCCGCTCTGGCCTCTGAAAGTTGTGAAAAGTGCTTATAAAGTCATTGCAGTGAAAAATTAGGCTGCTCGGAATGAATAAGGCAAGTGAGGAATAACTTTGGACCAATGAAAAGTTTAAAAATGAACCGTAAACCGTTTGAAATTTACTAGTTGTGTTTTTCATGTTTGTAGGACAGGTACAGCACCCTTAACTGCCAAAATTCAAATGTTCTGACCTAGTTTATGGTTAATATCTCTGTAACTACTGGGCCTATCCACATGAAACAAAAACTGGCACAAAGTTCGACATCTTCTCCGTCAGTACAAATAAACAAAAGCTATTTGTTTTTTTCACAATATCTTCAAAAAGCGGTGCCATTATTCAACTCTGAAGACGTGATAGTTGTCAGTGGAAGATTTCGCGCAACAAGTTTGTAGAGCCGTTCCCAAATGAATAATAAGATTCAACATTTGTCATAACTTTGGATATTTCTCTCAAAAACTGTGAATCTCCCATAGAGTTATATTGTCTCCTGCCCTCCATCTGAGATTATGCCATCATCCAATTCAAGAAGAACGCAACCAATTTCCTACAAAACAAATGCACTCATGCGCTTCTATACTTGCACATTTCAAACCTGCCAACCACGGCCGGGGTCTTAATTCAAGATGGTGGACATGTTATAGAGAGACTGTTTTAATGTGTTGGTATTTGGAATTCTCTACACATGACTGATAAAGGGGAACTGAAAAATGACATTGACGTAAAAGAAGCCAATGTTTGAATAATAAACACGATTATTAAGTTTATGCAGAAGGAGGATGAAAGATATGGAGATTAGTGCTGCAACTTAAACAAGATATTATACTGTGTGAGTACTTTTATATAACGTACACGAGATGGGAAAAGTTAAAATATTACATATTAGAGTATTACTATAACATATTTAGCATGGTTGTATATAAGAGTTTGTTTAAAAATATGTGTATATATTATATACATCCCATAGACGAGGCTAGCAGTTACAGGGATGAAGTTGGAGCCGAATTCCATATTTGGAATTCTTAACGAGTATCATAGCAACCAAAGAGCCAATCCGGAGCGAGGCTGTTGAAGATAACGCCCCTTCCTACCCACACCGCCGGTTTGCGAACGCTTAGCAATGCTGTCAATCAGACCTGTCGCTAACGCTAGCGGGAGCGACCTCGGCAAAAGAGGGCAGCTCAATGGTCTGTATGTATTTGATGAGCAAGCAATAGGTTTGTAGTTTTTTGAGTAATCTCGGTAATGTCAACGTTAAGCAGCTAATACGAAATATATATAAAAATACTTTCTGAGTCAATACAAGAGTCTGTTTTGCAACTGAAATACTTGATGTTGATGTATTCATTGCGCTATCAAATCAAGTTTCCCATGTGCTCTAACGTAACCTCCAGCTCATCTGGTAACTTTGATGCAAATAAAGACATGGAATAAAACACCTTTTTAAACTCACCCAAAAATCTGTAGTATTAAAAGCATCTGCCTGTATTTACCAGCTATCTATCATAACCCATTGCACACATTTACATAATTTAAACATTAGACTTTAATCGTTCCAAATAAGGACAAAGGTGGGAGTTAAAAGTAACTGGGACTCACCACTTTTGCTCCTCTCTCCGTTTTGTGATTAAAGCTTGTTTGGGGACGTTTTTCTGTATTTTCAATTTAAATATTATTCCGTAATCAACACAATACTTTTGGCTGTCTTGTGTTTACACCGCGGATTTGCATACTCCGCTTGTTTCAAGTGTAGACGATCTGAAAAGAGATGCTAATGTACTACTGAACTGAATAAGTTAAAGGGGAGGTGTTACTTAAAGGGCCCGTATTATGCTATTTTCTGATCTATGTTATAATGTCGTTTCCTCATCGCAAATATAGCTGGAGTTGTGTTTTGTTTCGGTCACACAAATCCAACATATTTTGAGCTCTTCTTTCAAACTGAAAACACTCCATTTCACCTTGTGATGTCATGTGGTAATACAGAAAGTGCTCCACTGTGTTTTTAAACCCCATACACCTTCCCATTTGCATGATTTCAGCCCTGAAATTTCTAATCTCTTCTAAACCAAAGGTAAAATGTAGCTGTTAACTTGAAAACTACCGCTTTATGACATCACAAGGTGGAACAGAGCATTTTGAGCTTTGGAGATGTAGACAGACTAATAATAAAGTGTTACTCAAACATATGTGAATGAAACAAAACACAGCTCCAGGTATGTTTTTGTGGAGGTAATATATGACAAATTGGGCCTTTGTCCCGTTAATATCACTTAATTTAGTTATGACAAATTGGGCCTTTGTCCCGTTAATATCACCTTAATTTAGTTTATTCACAAAATTCATTTCCTATCATTTTTCAATATCCAACTAAACAACTAAGCATAACTATCCCGGGTTTGTTTTGTTTAGTCTTTTAGTTAGTCTACCTTTAATTTAAACACCACTCTTATACTTGTTACTTTAAAGAGATTTCATTTGGTTACATTTAGTCAATTCAGTTCAACACCTGTATCTAATCTTACCTGAATCTCCACATGGTCCAGACAAAGAGGGGGCGTGCCCTATGTCGGCCATTTTTAAAGGCTTGGGTGTGGTCGTGGGCTGGACCATGTGGAGGGGAGAACTGGTTTAAGTTTTCTTTTGTTCTAATGTGTTTATGCATTTTGTTTCAATGTTTAAGTGTTTATAGTTTATTTTTAAACACTTTGAATTAAGGAACTTAGGCCCTGAGAAGTTGCCGAATAAGAGATCTGGCTAAAGTTATACCCACAGCACCTGGAAAGATTATGGTACATACCTGGGGGAGGTGCTTCCTGCTTAGGGGGTATATAAGCAGTGCAAGTCAGATAGTCAGGGAGAATGTCAGTGTAGCCGTGTACACGTGGGTTTGTGTCCTTAGTTTCTTAATTTCTGTTGCTTTTTGCGTAAGTTGAGCACAGTTATTTTTTGGAAATATGTATTATTTTTTCCACGCATTACCATGGTGACTGAAATAAATGTTGATGATTGGGGAATTTGTCTCAGTCTGCCTCCTACTTTGACCGCATTGGCCAGCTTCCCCACATAATAACATTATAACATGGCCTAAACCTCACAAGAATCAATTCTGTGTAATATAGGACCTTTAAGAAAGAGAAATAAGTTGAACTGTTTTTATTTTATTTTGACATTTTTAACCTCCTAAGACCCGAGCTCTTGCATGTCATGCTTTATCAATTTCACTTTGTTATTTGGGCTGATTGGGACGTGATGAGTGTAAAAATAAAGAATTATTTTTTTACATTATGAGAGAAATGATGTCCACATATGAGGATATTTTTTCAACTTTTTAATGATTTTGATAGAACAAAATAAAATTGCGTTTGAATAATGATTTGCAAAAACTATTAAGTGCCTGAACACAGCAAAATTTTTCCTGAGTGTAAAAACAAAATAAAAAACAAAAATTGTGCCTCTTGGAACAATGAGGCTCACTTGAAGTGCTGCTAACAGGTGCAGAAAGACATGAGCCTTTAACAAAGTCCATCTTAAATCTAAACTATAATGTATTACACTCTTCTGTCACCTTTAAGTGTCAGTTTAATGACCTCATATGTGGACACCAGGACCTTGTAGAGAAAAAAAAATGTATTGTGGCCTAAACAACCCAAAATGTGTTGTCCACATATGTGGATGCCAGGTCCTAGGTTAACACAGTAATTTAACTGAAGGCTATATTAGGCTATTAGATATGGCAACACAAGACACAATGGTTTTATATTCTATGAGCGGTTGGGATTCAGAATCTCTACATTTGAACAAATACCTTGAAACATCCCACAGCAAAATCATCTTAACCTTCTGACATAGCCTGTATAAAGAAGTGGACTACGTGAGTGTGACATCACCCACAGCGTTCGGCTCCAGTCAAATGAAACTCATTGATGCTAGCGGTTAATGGTGATGAATTTGGTGGCGCGTTCCATATTTGGAATTCCGACCACGAGTATCGTAGCAACCAAAGAGCCAATGGGGCGGTGTGGACGGGTACGCTATTGCCATCGCTAGCGGGAGTGACCTCAGGGAAAGAAGGCACCTGATTTGTCTATTATTAATGTTCATATCTTGATTTACAGACACCGTAACAACGTAAAAATAACAGGATCACGTAGAGCGGGTTTGTACGAACACTTAGGACCAAAATGACGAGCCTGACAGCAGCTGTTACAGAGAAAGGGACGACAGTTTTTCAACAGAAAGTGAACTGAAGCCAGATTTGATGGAGCCGGAAACGCGCTCATGCTCACTTCCTATTTGGAACGCTAGCAGTTTAGCTATGTCCATTTATATATACAGTCTATGCCTGCTAACTAAATTAATCTGGTCAGAATTTCTGTATATAAAACCGATGTAGAAATTCTGTTTGGCAGTGAAAGCATCGCATTAGACAAACCTGTGTAAAGGAGGAACCACCACCAGAAAGACACTACATTGTCCCTATTTTTTTTTTTTTTTTTTGCAGCTGAACGAGAAGTGATAATTAACGGGTAATTAATTTGCCGCTCTTTATCAGTGTTCCGTGTGTGCCGCGCTGAAGATTAGGAGCGGGTTTTAACAAGAGAACGAGGAAGAGGAGGAGGGAGGAAGAGGAGGAGGAGGAGGAGGAGGGGTTTTCTGTTGGGGTGACTGTGCTTGGGTTTACCGCAGACAGGCAGCTGGCACAGAGACTGATACATTAAACAGAGGATTCCCCGTAGATGTATTCAAACTGCGGAGAACACAGAAAAAGAGCCTAAAAGGGCAGGCCCGGTTGAATAGATGTGCGCAAGGGTGGGCACGTATTGACGAAATGATTACCCCGATGTTTTGTTTTGTTTTTTGGATCGTGTCAGTAACAATATTGAGACAATATTTGAGCAAAGTGTCAAGAACGTGCCCAAATGTGCCTGCGTACGTCTGCGTAATCCCTCAGTCGTCCAGGTATGATCCATAGCAAAAGACGTTTCGCCATTCATCGTTAGCTAGGTCTGCTAACGCGTAGTTTGCTTCAGCAGACCTAGCTAACAAATATTTGTCCAATTTGTCCAGTTGACGGAATATAATCTTTCTTTTGCTACGTGCCCGTGAATGTTTTGATCAAGGTTTAAGTAGAAATACACCGAAATATCACATCATTCCATTATTTGGGAGATTACGCTACATGTTTCTGTCACTTTTGGAGGTCGTTTTTAACGGTTTTAATTATATACATGTTCTTGATATTCTAGTCTTGCATATCATCAAAACAACAACTGCAAAATTAGTCAGTTTTTATATATGTATGCCACCTCTGTATGTCCTCTATATGGTTTCATTCACACTTAAGTATATAAGTTCACTATATATGAACGAGACTAAAGCTTTAACTACAACAGGACTGGACCATTACTAAACCAGGACTAGACCAGGACCAAACTACACTTATAACGTGCTACACTTGATTCATTCACTCCATACTCGGTGGTGGGCCAAGTCGACCCGGGAAAAAGTTACATAAAAATAAAGTAAAATTTATCTGCAAGACAAATTTTACTTTATTACAAGAAAGAAATCGCTTGCGTTCGCTCTGAGACAGGCCTCTACTTTGGCAATGTTTAAATCCAGGCTCAAAACGGTTCTGTTTAGCTGTGCACATGACTGAAAGGGTTTTATTCTGCACTCTCCATGATGATTATTTGTGATTATTTATGTTTTGATTTGTTGTATTGTGATTTTAATGTCTTTCTTATTCCGTAAAGCACTTTGAATTACCTTGTGTACCGATTGTGCTGTACAAATAAACTTGCCTTGCCTTGCCAAGTCACATAGATCTTGGAATCCTTATTTTGAACTTGCTGAAGCTTGAATCTGAAGCTCGGAAGCTAAGCGAGGCCTGGCGTGGTTAGCGCTCGGATGGGAGACCGCGGTGGGGCAGCAGTGGCAAAAACTAATGCTGCGTCCTTAGGCAAGACACTTCGCCCACATTGCCTGGTATGAATGTGGTGTGTGTGACAGTCTGCCCCAGGTCAGTTGTGGCTACAATAGTAACTTATCACCGCCAAGTATGGAGTGTATGAATAATGTTCTGTAAAGCGTATTTGAGTGTCCGAAAAAAGTGCTATATAAAACTGACACATTATTATTATTATCATTATTCTTATATTACACCTACTGCTCTGATCTATGAAGCCCAAGTTTTCATTTCAACCATTACTTATCACTAGTTTTGTAGTTACAATACATGATATATTTTGTATCTCAGAGTTGTATTAAACGCATTGTTATACCTCTTGAAACTAACCTTTTATGTGCTTTACAATTGCCCGGGACTTAAAACGTTCATTCCCCTGCTCTGGTCTCTCGACATAATAAAAATTAGACAATAAAACCCCAAAGACTAAAGCCAGTGTATAACTTTATATTGGATACTAAATAAACAATAAGCTGTATATTTCTGCTACATTGCATAAAGTGCCCTAAAACGCACCAGCGGAAACGGGAGGTTGTGAATATCCAGTGTCTTTATCAACCCGAATCAAAGGGACCACAGACTTTTATAGCAGTTATTATAGAGTTTAAAATGGCGGCGCATTAACAACATATTGAAGTCTTAACTCGAGGTGCGGAGGGGAGGAGGGGGGAAGGAGGGCAGGAGGGCACGAGGGGAAGGCGGGAGAAAGGTTTTACGCCAGGCTTTGGGCGGTTAATTTGGATAGCGTTTTTATGATTACAGTGTCACGTTACAAGATGAGTTTTGTAGATGGTTTTACACGCGCTCCTTTAACGTCATAACGGGGTCAGGAGTCAGGAGTACCCAGCTCGAGGAGTGCCATATGAGTGACACCAATGAAAAGTGAATGTATAAACCCAGCACAAAATGGCCGCCACTGTCTACAAATACAATATACTTATTATCAACATGGGATCAACAATTTCTTCTGGGATTCAAACCACCAACCTTTGGATCAGTCTCTTCTGATCTCTGAAGCTAAGCAGGGTTGGGCCTGGTTAGTACTTGGATGGACGAGTGTCTCACCCAAGGACACAACAACTGTGCTCATCTATGGGAGCCGGAATCGCGCCGCCATCCAGCTCTCCCAGTGATGTTCACGCTGAGAGCGGGATTCAAACCGCCGACTTTGGGAAAATCAGGAGCAACAGTGCGGCAAAAGTGGCTCTATGGCGCGTACTGTTGTCGTGTCCTTTGGCAAGACACTTCACCCAACCTGCCTGATGTGAAGGTGGCGCGTGTGTGCGAGCGGCGGCGGCGGTGGTCAGGTGGCGCAGCTTGGCAGACTCGACGGACACTGGAGGCCAGGTGGGTTGAGTGTCTCGCTCGAGGACACGACGACAGCGGGATTCGAACCGCCAACCTTCGGATCAGTGGACAAACACACACCCGGCTATTACGTTTGCCTGGTTTGTTCCAATAAACCAGCCGTTTTCTCAGTCACTAATGAGCATGCCTTAGTAATAGCTGCCAGTTATTGTTTGTAGCCTTAGTTAAACTGCATTTGGTTTTGAATGCGCATAGAACAACTTTGCACAACTTTGACCTGTCTTCAATACGTAACGTTATACAGCAAAAATGTGAAGGATACAGCTTTCTGAATAATGCAAGATTTAAGACCTTCTACAGTCATAAAAAAACTAGTTATGACTAATTAGAGTGAGAGTTAGAAGGATAGAAGGCCAGATAAACGTGAAACTACTTCATGGATTAAAGGTCCTATATTACACAAAACTGACTCGTGTGAGCTTTAAGACATGTTATAATGTTGTTACCTCCTCGAAAACATACCTGGAGTTGCGCTTTTTTCATTCACACATGTTTCATTCACCTGCTTTATTTACATCTCCACAGCTCAAAATGCTCCGTTCCACCTTGTGATGTCATGAAGTGGTGGTTTTCAAGTTAGCAGCTACCTTTTACCTTTGGTTCACTAGAGACTGGCAAATCCAGAGCTGAAATCATCCAAATGATTCTAGTGAAGTTGTATGAGTTTACAAACGCAGTGGAGCACTTCCTGTTTTACCACGTGACATCACAAGGTGGAACAGAGTATTGTATCTGTCTGAGAGACGAACTCCTAATAGCCTAAATATGCGGGGTTTGTGTGATAAACATGTGTGAATGAAACAAAACACAACTCCAGGACTGTTTGTGACGAGGAAACGACATTACAGCATAGATCAGAAAATTGCGTAATACGGGCCCTTTAAAAGACAGTATTACATAACTCCAGCTAAGTACAGTCCAAATGATATTCGTTATATCACTATTATTGCGACAAACCAATCCAAAACTGCCATAAAAAGTGCAACATTCTCACAAATCAGATACAAATCAACAAGTTTATGCAATTTCCTCCTTTTCTCATCTCTGTCCAATAAACCAGACGGATATTATACAGTTATGAAGGAGGGAGGGGTCTATTTCCTGATGATTTAACTGAAAACTGAGCTGATTCGGCGGAGAGCAGATTTGAATGTAAAGCGACGCACACTCCTGTCCGTTGGGTTGCATTGTATAGACCGCACCGTATGGCCAGGACGCTGCTGCCATCTTCTGGACTCCTCGCACAATGGAAAGATTATACATCAAACAGGGGGGGGGGTGTGGAAAGAGGTGAAAGAGGTTGAATTAAAATGAAAATGTTGAAAAAAATTGTTTCGCGATGTCAGGGATTGGTTTGAATTTCAACATGTGCTAAATTAGCTCTGTCAAATTGGGATTGGGAGTATTTAAAAAAAGCACGTGCGATTTAAATATTACATTGCAAAAAAACACAACCTAATTTTGTTAGATTAGTTCAATTCATAATATGTGAGTTATGACTTGTTTATATTTATTGAGCCTGCAGAAATATTCAAATTGCATTACGTTTTTGTTTTTTTGTTGTTTTTTTTGTTGTTTTTTTTCAAAATAGATTTAATTATTTTTAAAATTTTATTTCAAGATGAATTTTCTGCCAAATGAGAACTAAGACAATATGAAAAGCATGCACTGAAAAACTTAAGGGACTTATGTTAAACCAATACAAATATACATTTAAAAAAAAAAAAAATTTCCCCCAAGTATTTTTGTAATGCTTGCTTTGAATTTGAATTGTGCAGTTTAATCGCAACATGGGATTATATAACACTTTAATGTTAGTGTTATGAGGTGTAAGTGTGAGGGGTGCAGTGCCCATCTTGACCAGAAGATGTCCCCGTTCAGACATAAATGGCCCGGGTCTCTCCTCTCCCCTGTCCTCAGTCGACCTGTTTGTGAAAGCAGCAGATTCTCACAGCGGGAAGCCACCACAGCGTTCCCCGGCTTTATCCGTCCTTCCCCGCTCTCTCCCATGATGCTTTGCTCCTTTTCACAACATCCGAGCCTCACAAATCTGCTCACAACACCATCAGCTGGGGTTATATTTAGCACCGGGCCAAATCGTGTCCGAAATGTGGCGGAAAGCTCGGAGTTTAGCGGGATGTCCTATGCCGAGATGACGGGATAACCGCTCCGCCACAGTGACACAGGGAGAACGTGCGAACTCCGCTCAGGGAGATCACAGGGAGTCTAACCCGCAACCTCCTCACTGAGAGAAGGACACAGGATAACCACAGGGACGACGTGCGGGCTACAAATATTACAAATACTTTAAAAAGACAGACACCGAACGCCAAGTTACAAGTCAGATCTGTGGAGAGGGGACCACGCTCACAGAAACAATGCATGTTTTTCAAGGTAGTTTTAAGCAAGATAAATAAGATCAATGCCTTACTGTGGATCATTCCGGGCAAATGGCATCTCCATGGAAACGAGCGGGTAGCAGACCCTTCTTCAGAAAAGCTACATAGCGGGCCTTTAATTCTAGCTGGTTTTCTTGTTGCCGAGAGACAGGCTAACCACTCTGCTACAATGCAGTAATAGTAACAGATACCAATGCGCTGGACTCTGCAGTGTTTTTATTTTATACTTAACGAATTTTAGAACATTTTATGAACTCAAACCTGGAAACATATATTTTTTTTCTCTAATTATGACTTGGTTTAGTGGCATAGTACCTGCGGTAAATATATATCATAATTTTACATCAGTTAAATGGTGTAAAAGTAAAAGCACAAAAATACAGGAAGTACCACTGAGCTCTACGAACGCAGTACTTCTATCTGTGTCGTCAACACTGGAAAATCCCATTCAAAACGCAGTAACTCACTCACTGGCGTATGAATGGGGGGTGAGGTGGGTTAAGTGTCTTGCCCGAGGACACAACAACAACAGCATTCATCTGTGGGAGCTGGAATCGCACCGGCAACCTGTGCGTCAACGTATCTGACCGCTCTACCAACGATGTTTACGTCGGGACCGGGATTCGAACCGCCAACCTTCCGATCAGTGGACAAACGCTCAGAAACAGAAACGGTGGCTCAGTTGGTAGAGCAGTTTAAACCTTCATTTAACAAAATAAAGGCATCTGTTTTTTGTTCAAATTAGTCTAATCGTAAATATTGCGCAGTTTAGCTAACATTATGGTTGCTAGGTAAACAGCTACGGAATTCCCTCTAAACATGCAAGATTTTCAGTCAAATCTTAATTAAAATTCTGTAAATTATGTTTTCGTAAAATTAGCCGTCCGGCCTGTCCTATTTAAATTGTGTCTTGTCGTTGTCCAAAACATCACGGACGGCTCGGAGTGAAGCCGCTGTAGCAGCCTGTCCTTTTGCTGCGATGACCTAAATCAATTGTCAGAGTCGCGGTTGGGAAGAGCGCCCCCTGCTGGAGCCTGACCTTAGCCCCGCTGCTTCAAAGGGAAGAGAGAATATAATAATAACAGGACGAGGCCGCGCTGTGAATAATGACCGGCACATGAAAGAGGGACAATGGCGACAGAGGCGCAGCTGTGAGCTCCCAGCGTGCACTGCGGCGCGGGGGACTTATGTAAGGGAGGGCATCGCTGTTAAAATGCCAAACAATCAGGTGTGTGCAGTTTATTTACAGTATAACTCTGCCATCTCGGCGAAGGTAACGGTAGGTGTACTTTGTAATATAATGAACATGAATTGCAGCAGGATACAGGAACACAGGGAGGAACACAGGGAGGACGAGGAGAGATCGGGAGTCTAACCCGCAACCATAGACTGTATTAAGAAGTGGACTAAGGTCAAACGAAGCTCGTCGAGGCCAGAACGGTTACAGGTTCCAATTTAGTTACAAGTTACACATTGTATCGAAGGAACTCTGAGTTAGGATGGAGTACACACTTTAAGAACAAAGAGGAACACTTCCGAGAGGAGAGAAGCACCTCACGACATCACCAGGTGGAACGGAGCGGAATGGGATCTTCAGAAGGAGACAAGCTGAACAAGCAGGATTACACAAACATTACTCAAAAAACACAGCTTTAAGTGTGTTTCTGGTTGGTTAAAAGTTCAAAAAAGTCAGTTTGGCCGAATATAGTCATTTAAAACTTTTTATACTCGAAAAATGGAATGCTAAAAATGACAAGAATTTGAAATTTGAATCGGGATTGGAATAGTTCTGACTAGGTTAGAGCCAATTGCTTGTGTACATTCTTTCATTGGCACCAAGACATTTTTACTGGATTCAAAATATTTTAGCTTCTAGTGAAAAACATTTTTGAGATAAGTAAAATGTTCTTGTTCCTTTGGCTTGAAATAAACTGTTATGTGTTGAACCAAGTTAGAAACACTGAAAACAAATCTATTTTCATTTTCCATTTTTTCATCCAGGTAAATTAATCTCGACTCAAAACGTAACATAACTTCTCTGGTGGAGGAATCTTGTCTCCGTGGAGATGTTATTGCGTAACCAAGTATGTCCCACTGTATGGCATTAAACGTGTCTTTTTTGAGCGCTGTTCTTGATCGGTATGTTGCAACTTTGTGAAGATTTTTCTTATCTTATCTCCATGGAGACAAGCAGGTGACACCGAGCCAAGTTACAGGTCAGTTCTGAGGAGAGGCGACCCCACTCACAGTAGTTTTTCAAGGCGTTTTTGAGCAATAAAAACGCCTGGAATTAAACGCAAGAGAGATTATGTTAAAAGAAAAACTCTGTCAGCATTAAAGGCAAAGCAATAACATCAGATGAGCAGTAAAAAGTTCCATAGTGTACCTTTAAATTGGAACTAAATATATATATATATATATTTTTGCTACTAAACCAAGGATACGGTGTTTTAATATAGTCCATTAATGCAGACTAGGTGCAGCTTTGTGTTCAAAATCAGTCCAGTGTGTGCTGCCTCCAGTGGCCACTACAATTTCAAGCACTTGGTGACATAACGCAGGACTACCCCGATTACTGAGGTGGAGTTTTAAGTGCCGTTTACCTGTTAGACCAATCACATTGTTCTTTACAACCCCACACCCCCA
>KN486882.1:9437-41222 GCA_000787095.1 Periophthalmodon schlosseri | reverse complement strand
TTCATTTTTCGCAGCGCGCATCTTGTCGATCTCCGGTTTCCCCGCCCCGATCGCCGTTTCCTTTTTAGCGCAAACTGGTTATCAGGAAAACGTTGGACGAATCCCCACCGCGCGCCCGACGACGACAACCGCTCTCAGAGTCAAAGCGCGATGTTAACAGCGGCAAACGACTGTGACCTACAATGTTACAACACCCCCCGAACCTCCGCTAAAAGAATGAAACAAGCTAACCTCAAATCCTGCTCTTCCCCTCCTCATTTCCACACCTGGTACATCCCCACGGCAACCAATAAAATATATATGCAGAGGGGACATGGAGGGCACCCGCTTCCATTCGGCAAAGGAGGAGGAAAAACCAAAGAACATAATCTATTTGTCCTCCCGGCCGATCCATTCTGTCCCGCTGTCCCCCCGGCTGCCGCGCGCTCAAAGTAATTATACATGTTTAATAACTTCAAGGACTATAAAAAACACTGTCGGGGGCCAAGGAGGTCCGCTTTAACGACGCGATAAAAGAGAGAGGGACGGAGGGAGAGGGGGAGGAGGGGACGGACAGTGAGAAGAGACCGAGGGGGAGGGGGAGAGAAGAGAGGGTGGGTTCAGGTGGGAGAGGGAGAGAGAGAGGAGAGGGCGGAGAAGAGAGGGGGGGGCAGGGAAACAGCGGAAAAGGATGAGAGAGAGACAGGGAGAGGGAAGAAGAGGGGGGAGAGGGGAGAGAGGAGAGAGAGTAGGCTCAGGCGGGAGACAGAGAGGAGAGGGGAGAGGGAAACAGCGGAAGAGGATGAGAGAGAGCGGGGAAGAGAAGAGAGAGACAGAGAGAGGGAAGAAGAGCAGAGAGAGAGAAAAGGGGGAAGAGGAGTGTGAGAGGAGAAGAGAGTGAAGAAGGCAGAGGGAGAGAAGGAGAGAGAAAGCAGGGGAAAGGGAAGGAGGGAGAAAAGTAGAGACAGAGAGGAAGGGGGAGCTCAGGAAGGAAAGAGAGAAGAAGGAAGAGAAGGGAGAGAGACAGAGAGAGGGGAGAAGAGGAGAGAAGGAGGGAGAGGAGGAAAGAGAAAACAAGAGGGGAGAGAAAAAAATAGAGAGGGAGAGGAGGGAGAGGGGGGAGGGGGGAGAGAGAAGGAGACAGAGGGGAAGAAGAGGAGGGAGAGGGAGGGAGGGCAAGGGGGAGGAGGGGAGGTGAGGGAGAGTGAGGGAGGTGACGAGAAAGAGCGGGAGGGGGTAGAGGAGAGAGAGGGAGGAAAGGGGGCAGAGGGAAACAGTGGAAGAGGATGAGAGAGAACAGGGAAGAGAAGAGAGAGAGACAGAGGGAAGAAGAGGAGAGAGAGAAGGGGAAAAGGAGTGTGAGAGGAGAAGAGAGTGAAGAGAGAGAGGGAAGAGGGAGAGCGTGGGAGAGGATAAGAGAGAGGGGGAGAGATAGAGAGAAGGGAGAAGGTGGAGGGAGAGGAGGAGAAAGAAAGCAAGAGAGGGGGAGGGAGAAAAATAGAGAGGGAGAGGAGGGGGCAGAGAGGGGGGTTCAGGAAGGAGAGAGAGAGGAGGGAAGAGAAGAGACAGAGAGAGGAGAATAGGAGAGAAGGAGGGAGAGGAGGAGAGTGAAAGCAAGAGCGAGGGAGGAAGGGAGGGAGGGAGAAAGAAAAATAGAGAGGGAGAGAGGGGGAGGGAGGAGAGAGAAGGAGACAGAGGGGAAGAAAAGAACGGAGAGAGAGGAAAGGAGAGGAGGAGAGAGGCTGAGACTTTGGAAGAGGAGGGGGAGAGAAGTAAGGAGATAGGGGAAGAAGAGGAGTGAGAGGAGGAGGAGGAGAGAGAACGAGACATAGGAAGGGGAGGGGAGAGAACGAGGGAGATAGAGGGGAAGAAGAAGAGGGGGAGAGAACAAATGAGACGGAGAGAAGAGACAAAGTAGGAAAAGGAGAGAAGGCGCACAGGAGCGGAATAGGAATTGGAATACCGTGCTTTTGGACATTACGGGAGTTTTATTGGAGGTGGAATTCCGAGTCTGTGGCCCGAGTCGTAAAGGGAGCTTATAATGAGGGAGAGCTTGACCTGGTCTAGTCTGGTTTACACAGACACTCGTAAATGTGACTAGTTAATGTGAGGACGGTGGAACGAGCTCATAAATACTTTTAATCGGCCCAGTTTAACCCTGACGATGTTACTGTCCATATCACCACAGTGAAAAGTACAATGAGTTACACAGTATTTATTCAAAACTGTGCGTACTAAAGGTGACTTTAACTATTCAGGGTATTACTACCAAATAAGTATGTATTTTCAAATGTGCCCTTATCATATGCACATTTAGTAGTAGTAGTAGTTGCAGTAGTAGCAGCAGCATTAGCAGTAGTAGTAGTAATTTATAGTAATAGCTACTAATAACTGTAATATTTTTTTTAAAAAGATGTCAAAGTTAGCTTATTGTTTAGTGTTAGCATCAATAATTAACTATAATACATGCGTATTACAAGATAAAATGGGGAAGTAGTACTTGTAGTAGTACTGACAGGTATACTAGTAAAACTACAAGCCCTGAATTTGACAGTAGTAGTAGCAGTAGTCATAAAAGTAGTAATAATCATAGTCATAGCAGTCGTAGTAGCAGGAGTAGTAGTAGCTGTAGTCACGGTAGCAATGGTAGTAGCAGTAGTCATAGCAGTAGTAGCCGTAATAGTAGTAGTAGTACTTGTAATAGTCGAAGTAATAGTAGTAGTAGTAGTGGTGGTAGTAGTAGTAGTAGTAGTGGTAGTACATGTAATAGTAGAAGTAATAATAGTAGTCGCAGTAGTAGTCGTAGTAGTAGTAGTAGTAGTAGTAGCCATAGTCATAGCAGTAGTACTTGTAATAGCAGAGGTAGTATTAGTAGTAGTAGTAGCAGCAGTAGTTGCAGTAGCCATGGCAGCAGTGGTAGTAGCAGTAGTCAGAGCAGCAGTACCAGTAGCAAAGTAGTAGCAGCAGTAGTAGTAGTAATAGTAGCAGTAGCAGTAACAGTAGTAGCAGCAGTAGCAGCAGCCATTACAGTTCAACCAATGTTCTCCAGTAGCTCCTCTGTTTTCCTCTGAACCAAAACAGCGCCGCACATTCTCACAGTCCCATTCGTTCAGTGAGCTCTTTCCTCTGAAAACACAAACTGCTGCGAGTAAACTGCCCAATAAAGCTCCGGAGCATCTGACGCGGAGAAACGGCAAACCTCTCCTAGCTCCACGTGCTCCACACAGTTCCGCGCAAACATCACAGTCCCATTCTCCTGAGACGACGACACTGCAACGACTCTCCAACCGTCTGCCCTTCAACTCACTCACATATGTTTGATATTCAGACTGTGACAGAGAGAAACAGAGGGAGGGAGGGAGAAAGAGGGAGGGAGAAGGGGGTAAGGGAGAGGGGGTAGAGGGAGTTGGAAAGGGAGGCGAGCGGGAGATGGAGGGACAGAGAAAGAGATGTAAAGATGGAGCAAGAAGGAAGAAGGAGAGTTAGAGATATGGATGGAAGGAGAGAGAGAGAGTGTGAGAAAGGGAGGGGGAGAGAGAGAGGAAAGTTAGGGAGAGGGGGGAGATGGAGAAGGTTAAGAGAGAAGGGGTAGAAAGGGAGGCAAGTGGGAGATGAAGGAGAGAGGGAGGGAGTGGCAGAATTAGAGAGAGAGGGGGAGTGAGAGAGAGTTGGAAAGGGAGGCAAGAGGAAGAAGAGAGGGAGAGAGAAAGAGGTGTAAAGATGGAGCAGGAAGGAAGAAGGAGAGTTAGAGAGAGGGGGAGAGAGAGGAGGCAAGGAAGGAGAGAGAGAGCGAGGGGCGATGGAGAACGGTAAGAGAGAGAGAGGGAGAGAGAGACACCTCATACAAAGAGAGGAAGAAGGGAGAAAGAGACAAAGAGAGGGAGGGAGTGATGGAGTGAGAGAGCGAGAGAGAGAGGTATAGAAAGACAGAAAGAATAGAGAGAGAGAGAAAGAGAGATGGAAAGATGGAGCAGGAAGGAAGAAGTAGAGTTAGAGAAGGGGAAAGAGGGTGACCGAAAAGAGGGACAGAAGCAAAGAGAGAGTGAGAAAGGGAGGGAGGGAGGCAGAGAGAGAGAGAAAGAGGGAGAAAGCAAGAGGGGAGATGGAGAAGGGTAAGAGAGAGGGGGTAGAGGCAGTTAGAAAGGGAGGCAAGTGGGACAGAAAGACAGAAATATAAAGATAGAGTGTGAAAGGAGAAGGGGAGGAAGGGAGAGAGAGAGAGGGGAGACAGAGCTGGGGAGATGGAGAAGAGCAAGAGAGAGTTATAAAGTGAGCCAAGTGGGAGAATGAGTGACAGAGAGGAAAAAGAGGGAGAGAAAGAGAGAGGGAGAAATATAAAGATGGAGCAGGAAGGGAGAAAGAGAGTTAGAGAAGGGGAGGGAGGGAAAGTGAGAGAGAGTGGGAAAAGATGGGAGGGAGAGAGAGTTGGGGGGGGTTAGATAAGGGGGTGGATGGCTGCGAGCAAGGAGGGAGAGAGAGAAAGAGAGGACGTGGAGAGAGTGAACAGAGAGGGAGAGAAGGAGTTAGAGTGGTGTTAATGAAAAGTTATAACAAGATCAACAAAAGGACACGGAGCGAAACGTCAGCTCAGAAACACAATGGAGACACTTGTACTTCTCCGAACTAAAGTCTTTTCAAACGAACAGAACAATGTGACTGACAAGAACTCTACCAGAGAGACGTGTTATCGTTTGACTGGAATGTTCCACAGCACGGCATTAAATGTGTCAATCTCCATGGAAACAAGCGGGCAGTGCCACCGGGCCGTGTTACAGATCTGCGGAACAAATGTAAAGAAATACAACTTGCACTTTTGATCAGTTTAATGCCACCCTTTGGAACATTCCAGGCCCCAAATAGCCCCAGCCAAAAAATATGACACTCTACTAGCTTCAATGTCACAGTAGTAGTAGTAGTAGTAGTATTAGTAGTAGCAGTAGTCATAGCAGTAGTAGTTGTAGTCATAACAGTAGTAGCAGTAAGACTCGTAGCAGTAGTAGAAGCAGTAGTACTTGTAATAGTAGAAGTAGTCGTAGTAGTGGTCGTAGTAATAGCAGTAGTAGCAGTAGAAGTAGCGGTAGCAGTAGTAGTAGTCGTAGTAGCAGTGGGCATCAGATGTATCAATCTCCATGGAAACAAGCGCGCAGTGCCACCGGGCTGTGTTATAGATCTGCGGAAAGGCGAGCTCACTCATCTATAGGGCATGACAGTGGAACACGCGTGACGAAATACAAGATGAAATTTTGATCAGTTTAATGCCACCCTTTGGAACATTCCAGGCAAACCAATAACAATCACGTAGCATCCTTATTGATAGAGAACAGGTATAATACTCCCTACAATGGAAGCGTAGCCATTCAAGTCAAATAAGTCTTACGTCTCTCCCTTCAGCTCACGGGATACTTCAGCTTATTCTACGACACACATCACCAGAAAAGTTACGCATTGCGCTTTGAAGTTTGCAAAAGTCCTGCTCAAATAAAGGTAAAAGTTCTACAATATGTCATCTATAGTCACTTCTGCTATTACTCAAACTATCCCCTGTTCCTCCCCTCCTCTTCATCTCTCCATCTCACACTCCCATCCCTCCCTTTTCCCCTCTACGCCTCAAACCCTGATCACTTCGATATGCCCGACTCCTCCGAGCTCGTGTTTAAGAATCTCAGAGACCCGATTGACGAGGGAAAAACAGTTTGAAACTCGCGGACTGGATCAAATCTCACACAGGCTTGGCCCTCACGGAGCTGCACACTTGTATCCGCGGAGTTATAGTTGGAATTCTGCGAGCGTGCAGACGACCAGACCAGAGAAAAACATGCAGACTTTCCTCTTTCTCCGCTGTGATCCTGGGGTTAGCTGTGAATATCGTGCCGCGCTTTGGATGGCTGCAGTTCGGCCTATTTGGCGAGCAGCGCAGCGTGAAAATCTCCCCCAATAACCCTACGTTCACGGGTTCCCAGTGCAGCAGAAGTACCAGAGAAAGGAGGGATGGAGGGATGGAGGGACGGCGGAGGCAGTGGAGGAGAACAGAGAGAGGGGCAGGGGAAAGAGGCTCCAAATGTAGTCTCTCGGATAGTTTTGGCGCATACTTGTGCCTTGTAATGTTCTGATCGCCAGGGACCGAAGCAGTGACATGAATTCTTTTAATATCACAAAATATAGCAACGTTATAATGTCGTCACCTCATCAAAAACACACACCTGGAATTGTGTTTGTTTCACTCACACGTTTGAGCAATCCTTTATTATTTGTCTACATTTCCAAAGCTCAAAACGCTCTGTTGCACCTTGTGATGTCATGAAGCGGTAGTTTTCAAGTTAACAGCTCCTTTTACCTTTAGTTCGGTAGAGATTGGCGATTCCAGGGCTGAAATCGTCCAGATGATTCTAGTGAAGGTGTGTGGAGTTTAAAAACACAGTGAAGCACTTCCTGTATTACCGCATGACATCGCAAGGTGGAAGGAGTGTTTTCTGATTGAGGAAAGAACTCAAGTCAAAATACGCAGGGTAATATAGACCCACGTTTAAAAGTCCACATTTGTAATTAAACTGGCTGACCCATCTCTGGTGCATTCTCACACTTCACCACTAGATGCTATCTACGTTACTTCTGTCTGATAGTATGTCAGCTTTGGCCCGACAGAAGAAGAGCAGACAGCACAGGTGAGAGTGAACAAAGGACAGGTGAGGGGCCAGGTGAGGGAAGGGGGAACGGGGGAACATCTGCCATCTACTGGTAACAAAAAACATTGAATAAACTTCCTTTAATCTGTTGTTTACGTTACTGTGCCCACGCTGTATAATTTGTATGTAGATATATTCAGTCAAAGGCTATGTACATATAGCGCTTTTCCACCTTCAAGGCACTCAAAGCGCTTTACATCAAGGGACCACTCACCCATTCACACACACATTCATACACCAGCGTACGCAGACACTGGGGGCGAGGTGAATTAAGTGCCTTGCCCAAGGACACAACAACAGCATTCATTTGTGGGAGCTGGAATTGCAGTGCCAACCTTGCTTCTGTCACCTTTATTCCGATTCTACCAAGTAAACGATTTCAAGCAGGGGTGTAGCACCAAATTCTGGGCCCTAGGTGAAAATCATCTTGGGGGGCCCACACTACATATTGTCTTATGAAAAATTCATGTTACAGACTTTGTGAGGGGCCCCTCCCTGCATTGCGTCCTGGAGAAACAGTACCCTTTACCCTCCCAGTCCGACGCCCCTGATTCCCGAGCAAGTTTCTAAAGTTTCTAATCCCATAGGACAGGAATAAACAGCCATGAACTCCAGTTCTTTGGACCAGCGTATTGAAAACGACTTCCAGAAGGCACCGGAAACATCTAGATTTCAAAAACACTGTACAGATGGTCACCTTTGATACCATCTTTATATTACAAGGTTGTGATGAAATACATGAATAGCTTCCAATGCCTTTTTAAAATCATTAAAAAACTTTTATTCTAAATAAGCCATTTTGTTTTTACTCTGTGTACTTGTGTGGGCACATATCTCTTATATTTACTGCTTTTATTCTCAGCTATGTTTTTCTACAAATGAAGACACCTTGCTTTCATAACAGTCTGACATGAACCTGTGAAGTGTGTGGTCCAAGGAAACAACGACAATATGGGATTAAACGAACAACCTGCACTATTTTCTTGCAAACAAAACTATAATGAAATCAGCACATGTCTACTTGCGAAATAGGATCTTCGAACTCCAGTTATCGAATATTATAAATGCTTTTTGATTTTGACTAATTGCTAAAAATCCTAATAATCAAATATATTCAAAATTAACGAAAATTCTCCCATTGAACACCAAGAAGGTAGCTCATCTTGGCTTGGTCAAGTTCAGTTTTAGGAAAAAGTTCTTGCCTGTGATATTGATTTTTCAAATTTTTATTCAGAAAAAAAAACCACATAAATAAAAGTTGAGGCCAGAGAAAGTGTGTCCATGCTTTCTCTGACCTTGGCTCGGTTTGATCCTCTGGTTTTCCTTCGGTTGCGACCTCTTCTCCATTGAATTTTCGGATTTTTGAAACTCACCGGGCGGTAGATGTGATACTTTCTGAGTTGTTTCGGAGAATGGGGAGAGACACATCTACTTTGCTGCAGGCCAGAACACTCTGAGCCTCCAAAATTCTGTGTGTAAAAAAGCCCGCCTCTGGGCCAAATCTGGGCCAAATGTGGGCCAGACCAGGTTCTGTTTGGTTGTGGAGGGTTTGAAAACGTCTCCAGCCTCTGTGAAGGAGTTTTGTCAGGGAAGTTTAAGTTAGCAGGTTCCAACTTGTAGCTCCGAGGGTTGGCTCAAAGAAAATGGACTGAAATCGGGCTCAAAAACGTTTCCAGTGAGTTTTTTTTTTTCTGTTTTTGTTTTGCTAGTGTTGCAGTAACACTTTAAAGCAACTTGACTTCATAATAAATAATGTAGATATTCCAGATTCTCATTGGAGCAGCACAGTTTTGAGTTTTGAGGGTTAACTTGTGTAGTTGTGGTACTAACTTCCCCATAGCATTGGACCTGATGCTACGGATACTGAACAATTAATAACGATACTACACTTACAAATCGAAATGTCGATATATATCAGAATCTACATTAAAATGTAACTTTTTATCAACATATATTTTAAACAGAACCTTTGGAATTGTTTAACCTGAAGGTTGGACAATCGATTCCCACCCGGATCGAGTTGTGTCCTTGGGCAAGACACCTCACCCACGTTAATGTGAATGCGGCGTGTGCGTGACCGATTAGTGATGGGGCCGATGTCGCAGATTGGCAGCCTCACTCCCGTCAGTCTGCCCCAGGGCATCTGTGCCTACCACCACGTGTACAGTGAATGAAAAAAAAAAAACGCAAAATGATTCGTATTCAAATGATTTTAACTTAACTAGATGGTACTTTTTGCGAGGTACTGACAGATACTATTGCTGCAATTTCATATCTATACAATCCAACCAAACAACATTGCTCTGAGTCCTCTCCCCGTCTTTACAGAGAGCTGTGTATTTCGCTCTGGGGCTCTGTGCCAGAGTCTCGATACATTTCCATGAACTTTGCAGAAGAACACAAGGTCTGTGGAGTTCATCTGCCTCTTCGCCCATGGGCCCTGCTCTCCTCCTCTCCCTCCTCTTCCTCCTCTCCTTCCTCTATCATCTCGGCCTCCTGTCCTCTCTCTCCTCTTCCTCGTCTCCCTTCTCTTTCTCCTCTTTTCTTCTTCCTCCTTTGCCATCTCTGCCTCCTCTCTCTCCTCTCTCTCCTCTCCCTCCTGTTCGCGCACTCCTAAACTTGCTGACCTTGTCCGGGCCTTGGTGCCCGGAGGCGGATGGACCCGGCAGGTGCGGATGGAGCCGACAGGTGCTGGCAGGTGCGCTTGGCCCGGGACAGCGCTGGGCTGCCCCTGCGTCCCGCTGTGAGCGTGGGAGAGGAGCGAGAGAGGAGCGAGAGAGGAGCGGGAGAGGAGCGGGAGGGGAGGGGGGATAGGACATTCCCGGGAACACAGCACTGTAAAAATCTGGTTAAACTGACTTGAATTTTAATAATATTGTTTGTGTAGATTTTAGATTTGTAGTTAGAAAAATCTCAGATCTGCTGGTTTTCTTTCTTTATTTAACCAAGAAAAATCCCCTCTTTTTTTTTTCAAAGAGCTGGCCAAGAAGCAGCAAAATAGCAAAAAATTTATGAAAGTATAAGATAAAATATTGTTTGTTTAGATTTTTGTACTATAGATTTTAAAGGTGCACTATGTAACTTTTCTGGTGGAGGGTCCAAAACCTTCTTGTCTCAGTGAGCTTGTAATGGTGCACAGTATGGCATTCAAATTATCTCCATGGAGATAACAACATTATTTACTTGTTGTATATTCATATATCTATTTATTTATTTATTTATGCCATGAAGAAAGATAACAAATATAGTGTATACGTTTAATGCCATACTGTGGAAAATTTGAGGTAAAGTAATTAACACCTCCATTTGAAATTCCACAAGAAAACTTACATGAGTAAAAATTATGTACAGCACCTTTAAAGTGACCAAAAAGGAAAAAAAATAAATAAATAAAAATAATAATAATAATAAAAAAAAATTCCATCTTATTCTATTTTCAAGAAAACATGGAAGTAAACAAAAAAAAAAAAGACAAATCAGATTTACCCAAAACCCGATTAAATTCATTTAAAACGTGCAGATATATTTTTACAGTGCGTAGCCAGTATCACGCAGGGAGGAGAGAGAGAGCCGCGACTTACACCTTCTGCCTGAGCAGCAGATGATCAACAAGATGAGCTCAAATCATATTCAGAACAAGGAACGATGTAAACAAAGAGAGGAGCCCAAACAAACACATGCACAGCCATCACCACCAAGAAACAACCAGTGAGCACAGCCTTCAGCGCCATGGCAACCAGTCACCAGAACTGTGACATAAGCATGTGAGAGACCAGGGATTTCAACAGTAACGCATCACAGCTTTGAGGACAAATATAAGATTATAGCATGTAATACTGGAAAAAAAAAAATACATAAATAAAATTCAAAAAAATAAATTCATGAAAAAATAAAAAAGAACTTGAATTTAAAATATGAATCCGAGAAGTTAAGAGAAAGATAAAGAAGTTTATAATTTATTTATGTGTTTATTTTTTTGCGGAGTCTTGTAGGTAGATTATACCAGGTCTAAACCAGAATGTTTGAATGACATATTTGGCTGTATATTGCAATTTAAAAATTCTTCCATATACATATTTTTGTCATACTTATATGTTGACAGTCATACATAGTTTTATTTTTCTTTAAAAAATAAAAATGTTGGTTTATTTATTCATGTATTCAATTATTATTATTATTATTATTATTATTATTATTATTATTTTTACTTTAGTTATTTCTTATATCTTTTCCTCAATGCAATTATGCTACAGAACAGCAACTTGAAAGCTGTGCTAGTAAATGCTCATTTTTCACCTTGCTCCTTATGGCCAGTCCTGATTAGACAGGTCTTTGGTGAAGTTTAGAGCTTTGGGACATGTGCAGGAACTATGTCTTGGCAAACTGTATAGAAAAAAAGGCATATGTTGCAGTTACCAAGTGGCTATCCAAAACAAAATCCTTACTCAGATGCTAACTGCTATTAAAACAAGTTTATCAAGTTCATTTTATTTTATGTATCTTTATTTGTACAGGGAGACGCAATGAGAGCACTTAGTCTCTCTTTTTCATGGGTGCCCTGTTCAAAATACAAACAAAAAACAAACAAAACAAATAAGTATAGAAGTCCATATAGAACAATAAAACGGGTGCAGGTGTAAGTATAAAAGTTAGTTACCAGATTATTAAATTGCAAAACAGCCAAATGCCACTTTTCCCATCTCACTTCTGGTGTGGCTAGTCCTTAGCCTTATACAGTCATGTGATCTGGTATTAAATGTTCCTGTACCAATGATTAACGAGTGAGATATTCTGGCAGTCTGTGAAGTAGTCCCTTATAAATACATTTCACACAGTGATGTTCTCTTTTCACGGAAAGTGATGGTTGATACATAGAACAGATAGATAGATAGAACAGATAGATAGATAGAACAGATAGCGATAGTTTGGACTTTTCCTGAACTGCTTTAGAATAATCTCAGATCTAGTAAGATTGCAATTTTTGTTATTTTTGTTATACAACCTTTTACTTACCTTTTACCTTTTTACAATTGGGAAATTGGGAATCGGGAACATGCAATCCAGATAAATAACTATAAAAAGACTTAACAAATAACATCAAACCTAATACATCACACCACAGACTATTACACCAGTGCAACTACCTTTCTACACCAAATATGGCTGAAGAAGAGATCGGCCTGTCTCATCACCGACCCAAACAACAGAGCGTAGAGAGTGGACAGGACTTTCCTTTTGTGTGTCAAGCGTTCAACTGACGCCCCCTGGAGGCTGACGGTGATGCCCGGGCTTCTGGATTGAGATTGAAGGACACCTTTGTCCTGAGGGCTTTTACCCGCACACTGTCTTGACACTGGATTTGATGACCCTACCTATTATTATTGTATTTTAGTGCTCAATGTGCTTAAATATGACATACATACAGGTAATTCCATAACTGTTACCTAGCAACCGTAATGTTAGCAAGGGCCCAGACTTGTCTCAATAGGCTCTGTGCACAGCAACACACTAGCTAGCTCACTGTGTCTCAAAGCTAACAGTCACTTTTATTAAAATCAGAAAACATAAAAACAACCTATTAAAATTCAAATGAATTAAAATAAAGACTACCCAATTATTTTTTAATGTAGAATATACTTATGTTTGTGGCGTTGCTTTAATATTTATTATACCTCATACCTTGCTAACTTGCATTAGCGTTAGCATTAGCCCCCTGGAGGCTGACGGTGACGCCCGGGCTTCAGGACAGAGAGGAGGGAGACTTTTGTCCTGAGGGCCGTTTCACACCTCACACTGTCCTGACACTGGATCTGATGACCCTTCCTATTTTTGTATTTTAGTGCTCTATGTGTTTAACTTATCCCTCAGGACAAACAAAGTGTAACAGAGGTCACATGAGAGCAAAGAGTTCATAGAATAACTTTCCTTGAGCTGCAAAACAAAAAACGCATTCCTATTGACGTTCGCAGCTTGTGTTTGATTCAAATTCTCATGGTGTTGTGTAGAATATGCTTAATATTAACAGCGTGGTTTGTAATTATCCAACATGGCCGTCCCTGCGAGGTATATTGTCTGTATTAATTTCATAAACAAACCCTGGCAGCGGACTGGGGCATTACAGCACACAGCCTTCTGCTACTTCCGGTGACTCTCGCCAAAGTCCCCCACCGCCACCGAGAAAAAAAGAATCGGGGGAAAAAAAAAGTGGAAATGTACAAGCCGGCACGCAGGTTTGCCAAGAGAGAACTCCTCCTCCTCTCTTTCTCCATCTATCCCTCCATCCCTCTCTCTTTCTCTTCATCCCTCTCTCAGTCGGACCAAAACTGCAGCCCACTCAGCCCTCCTCAAAAACAACGAGCATGTGGGATGAGCGTGGCAAGTGTCCCGAAACAAACCGTCCCGAAACCAACGCGCTACCTACCAACGAGAGGAAAAGAGGAGGAGAAGGAGAAAGAGGGAGGTGATAGAGGGAGAGGGAGAGAGAGAGAGAGAGAGGGGGGGGGGGGGGGGGGAGATGGAGGAGCGGAAGACTTAGAAAAGAGATGGGACCGAGATGATGGGATGAGGGAGCGGAGGGATGGAGAGTTGTAGACAGAGGAGGGGGAGAGAGAGCGATGGGAGAGAAGGGAAGACGAGAGGATGAAGGGAAGGATAAAGAGGAGAAAGACGAGGAGGGATGGACATGAGGAGAAGAGGGAGAGAGGGATCGGAATAGAGAGAGAGAGAGAGAGAGAGAGAAAGAGAGGAGGATGGATATAGAGGAGAGATAGTTGTAGGTGCAGAAAATCCCTGTTCCAAAGCTCAGAACTTCCTCCACGTTTTATTTTTGTGTCGACGAGGAACAAACTCAAACACAAAGTTTTCACAACAGATCAATGTTTTATGTAACTGATGAAACAGACTGCTGAGGGGGGCGCTGAGTCCAACAGACACTCGCCCACTAATGGGAGGGTTTGTGCTTGAATTTCTGCCATACTGACATTGTCCAAATGCGAAGACACCTGGACCAGACCTGGACTAGACCTCGAGGTGGGTAGTACTCAGTTACTTTACATCAGTGTATTTTTCTAACAGCATACTTTTACTCCTATTTGAAAAACATTTTTATTGAAGGAACAGTTCAGTTTTGGTTCCTGTTCCCACTGTGAGTAAGTCCACAAGTGACAAAAGCTTTATGTTGACAATATGAAACGATTCGAACATTTGTGTTTCTTGCACCGCTCCTTCAGATAACATTTTTTTTCCTCATTTTTGTGGTATATTCTTTAAATAATGTGCACAATCTGGTGTTTTCAAAGTTTTGTCCTTCCACATTAACTTCAAATTATTACTCTTAGTAGTTTTTACCTTACTTGAATTTCTTGGACCATATTGTGTACTCTACTAATCTACTTATAGTAATAGTATTTAATATTGGTACCCTTACTCCAGAATTGACACTTTGCAGCTGATGTCATCAACATTCCCTGGGGGTGTGATGCTAACTGAAGGCACTGCTCTGTCTGAAGCTCTGTTACTCAAGTTAGACTTTAATCTGAGCTTTGTTTTAACACAATCTGACCAGAAAGAGCTGACTTAGCTTGAACTATAGCAGGTGAGCTGATTTGCGCTGTCCCTCTCAAATAACATCGCAGTCACAAGCTAGTTGCATTAGCCAATATTTCTTCAGTTAGCCACTCTCACCTTTCTGTTGAAAATCAAACACCTAAACATGACTATGTACTGATCGCATGGTTCTGAAAATGTGTTTAATCTAAATCAATTTTGTATTTTCATTGAGTTTTCAAGCTACCTAAAACTTTTTTTGGCAGTGTTTGCTAATGCGTGTACTGTGTCACCATGGAAATTGATGAACATTCGTCCACTGATGTACATGTAGAACCGCCCCCAGTGATGTCACTGCAAAATATCAATTATTTTTGCCAACTCTTCCAGCATTTAACTAGACTAGGACTGGAACCCAACCAAACCAATTCTACAGCGGGTTTAAACAAGGCTCATGCAAAGACCAAATCAGGCCAAGTACACTCATTTTAAGTAAGTTGAACTCGATTTTCCCTATAAGAAAAGTTGTTCACTACTTTTGTCCACATACCTGAACCAGTGCCACTCAAACACCCAGGAGTCTTCAGATCTGGAGCCAGGACCTGAGTCAGCAGTACCTGGCTGGAGGATTAGCTCACAGTGCATATGTTTTGGTGGGAATAAACCCCATCAGGACTGCCCACCTCCACTGTGATTGGTTGGAGCGTCTAGAATGTGACGATGCCATACCTCCAGATGGGGGGCTAGAGACAGTGTTCCTATTGAACTTTCTATCAAATTTCTGAGAGGTAAATACACAAATGTTATCCCTATCATTTCTATTGGTTCATTTTACCCCCCATCTGTTTTATTAAATATTATTGGCCTATAGAATGTTATGTCATCTGAAACCTAGCAACCATATGAACAATAGACCATTGTACATGGTTTGTTTTTTATTATAGAAAATTTATAAGCTGCAATTGGCTTAAGTCTTTTTGTGTGTGTATGTGTGTATTTATTATGTTTATTTATTTCACAGGAACATTAGACAATGAATATTTTGCACAGACCAGATTTAGCAAAACATTTTTTATCTGGAATCCTAGGTTAGACCTGATCAAGACCAAGACAAAGTTTTAGTTCTGTCTATTTTGGGATGAATATAAAAAAAAAAAAAGTTTTGTTTTTTTTTGTTTTTGTTTTTTTTTTTTTTACAATCTCATCCTGCAACCTTAAAGTGCACATCACTGCTTTAGCTACTATTTTTTTTTTTTCTAAAACATCATTAGATTTAAGATTTAAAAAAAAAAAAATGGTGCCTACTTTTTTAATATATGTCAAATAATAAATATGGCATACACAGAGGTAATTCAATAACTGTCACCTAGCAACCATAATGTTTACAAAGGACAAACTTGTCTCAATAAGATCTGTGCACAGCAACACACTAGCTAGCTTACTGTATCTCAAAGCTAACAGTCACTTTTATTAAAATTGGAAAACATCAAATATAAAAAACTATTAAAATTCAAATTAATTCAAATAAAAGCTACCCAATTATTTTTATATGTAGAATAATTCAGTTTGTGGTGTCGTTTTAATATTTATTATGTCTCAAAATTAGCATTAGCCTTAGCATTGAGAAACAATCCCTCTCTCTTAACATTTTGTCAGTGACGTCCACCCGCAGCTCCCCGTCCACTGCCTTATTTTAAAATATTTATTCATTTTAGCGTGACTCGGCAAAAACCTCACAGAGATAAAATTGGACAAGAAGTAGTCACGCTAACGGTGAGGCTGCCGGTGCACAAAGCCAATTGCAAAATAGTTACGTAGAACTAATAAAAATATACGACAACACTCTTATTTGGTTGAAAAATTGGCTGATGTAAAACTGATAAATATTTAGCACAGGTACTATCAAACCAAAAAATATATAAAAATATGAATCTGTCAAACACACTTACATTTTTTAGCAGTTTGGTATAATATATAACCAAACAATATTTCATTTTGCAAATCCAAGCTGCCTTTCATAACCATAGTATAACGAAAAAGAGAGGAGAGACAAGAGAGAAGAGGAGAGAAAGAGAGAGAGGGGGTGAGGAGAGAAGATGATGACAAAGAGAGAAGGATATATAAAGAGAGAGAAAGAGAGCTGGAGAAAGAGGGGGGAGAGAGAGAATGAGAGGAGGGTAGAGATGAGACAGAGAGAGAAAATGAGAGGAAGAGAGAGAAGGGTGGGATGAGAGGAGAGAAAAACAGAGCTATATAATGAGAGGAAGAGAGATGGGGCAGAGAGAGAGAATGCGAGGAATAGAGAGAGAGAGATGGGATGAGAGGAGGAGAGAGAGAAATAGAGCTATCTAATGAGAGGAGGAGAGGGATGAGGCAAAGAGAGAAAATGAGAGGAAGAAAGAGAGGGATGGGATGAGAGGAGAGAGAGAAACAGAGCTATATAATGAGAGGAGGCAAGAGATGAAGCAGAGAGAATGCGAGGAATAGAGAGAGATGGGATGAGCGGAGGAGAGAAAGAAATAGGGCTATATAATGAGACGAGGAGAGACAGTAATCAAGAGAGCGACAACGAGAGGAGAGGGAGGATACAGAGAGAGAGAATCAGCGCTATATAATGAGAGGAGGAGAGGGAGGAGGCGCAGAAAGTGAGATAGAGAGAATGAGAGGAGAGAGAGGAGGCAGCGATAGAGAGAGAGAGAGAGAGAGAGAGAGGAGGCGGAGGAGCGTCAGAAAATCCCTGGTACAGAGGCGGTAGCTTCCTCCACGTTTTATTTTTGTGCCGAAGAGGAACACGAGGAACACCAAACAAACTCAACCTACATGAATATTTAACACACAGATCAATGCGGTTTATGTAACGGACCAATAGACTAAGCTCAGACTAAACAATGAGGAGGCACTATTCTGTTGATGATGAAAATGAAAGGATTTTACTGTATTTTTAATCAATTTTTTATTTTATTTTTTTTGATAAATTGCTAGGCATGCCCTCATTTTGTACGTGGCATTTCTTACGCTCATCTTTCTGTCCTCAAAAGTTGCGATGTGAAAACTGACCGGAAAACTCCCAAATCCAATTCAGTTCTACATTACAAGGCAATTTAAGGGTCAAACTGCTGACAACGTGGGCTTATTCACAGACAATCATAAACGCACAACTCTCCATCTCTGCCTGTCCTTGATTACTTAGCTAGCTAGCCGACGCTACCCGGAGTTATGTCATTCTGAGCGTTCCATCACGTACAAATGAACGCTGAAGACAATCCGCATTACAGTTTATAAAATTGTTTGGAAATCTCAGCTGACAGTTTGTTAGCTTTTAGCTCAGATGCCAGTTTTATGCTAGTTATGATCTAAAATAAAACACCAAAAGGTTTACACACTCGACAGCGACTTTCAACAAGGCTCTGACCTCACGCAAATGCGGTCGACGGGTTAGCACCAGCGCACACCCTCTGGATTGTTAACTGCTAACGGCTATAGGAGATATACAGACACGGAACACAGGATACATAGGCTTAGCCAGATTAGCCGAGTTGCTAAGTTGTTGATAGCATGAGCATCGAAGCCGCATCTACGAACAATATGTCTATGGGGTTAAATACTTGATAATCGACCCCTAACCTTAGCCAACTTAACCATGTAGTGTAGTGTATTAAAAAGTTATTTAGTTGTGGTTAACAATACTAATCGTTCAACATTCTAGAAAAAAAATATTATGTGATGAAGTGGTCCAGCAGCTAGCAGACCTTAATGTGAAATTCAGGACCCAAAAGACAAAAAACCACCAGCATCAGGACTTAAAAAGACAAATATTATTGAGAAAATTGAACAAATAAGTGTTTTGATTTCAATCTTAGCCCCCGGAGGTCACAAACAAATGCTAATCTCGAGCTAAAACATGTTTGGGATCATCATTTGAGTCAGATCGGAGCCCATTACGGAGGAGAGCTAGCGACCATGCTAACGACCCAGGACGAGCAGGCGCGGGCTAATGTCCTGTTGTGCATTAGCGAGTTTAGCGCCTGTAGAAACACACTGTGATCAGCTCTGCACCGCGACCGAGGAACATTTGCATTCGCAGGTTAATTTATTCAGGCTCGCCGCACACATTAGCGAAGCGGTTGAACTCGGGCAATTGTACAAAACACCAGAGAAGCATCCAGAATTCATTTCACTGAGCAAATGGAGATGATATGAGGACGGGAATATCTTTGCTGCTGCCAATGCGCCATGCGGCCTGAGCCAGGGATACACGCATGGCATAGGAGAGTGGCAGAGTGGTTAGCTTACGTACAGCTGTGGAAGGTAACAAAGTACAAGTAGTAAAGTGTACTTAAGTAGAATTTGTAGGTATCTGTACTTTTACAGTGGATACTTTTTACTTTTATTTTACATTTGAGAGCAGGCATCTGTACTTTCTACTCCACTACATTTTTTAACTGGACTGAAAAGTAAAAAGTACTTTTCGTGTGATTATGTTTCTTGCTTTGGGTTTGAGCGAACAAAAATAAATACACACAATTCATGAGAAAAATGAAGAAATGTATTGGTATTGCTACCGTTGATAAAAATATGTATCATTTTCAATCAATATCACTAGATTTAACACTTGTGTGAAATACTTTGCTTTTTACTCTTAAAGTACATTTTTAAACGGGTACTAAATGCTTTTACGGAAGTAGATTTGTTTCATGTGATACTTTTACCTTTACTTGAGTAACTTTTTACCTCTGTATCTGTACTTTTACCTAAGTAACCAAACTGAGTCCTTTGTCCACCACTGCATACGTAGCAGCCAGTGAGAAGGTTTGGGGTTTGATTCTCTGATCAGGTGGGGGCATTTTTATTTGTACGTTCCCTGTTCCTATGAAACTTAGGTAAAACGACAGAGGGTTGTCAGGCTGTAACTCCTCCCTTAGGCAAGTTAAGGGCAGTATGAGGTTGTACATGACTTCTGGATGGCATTAAAATAATTAAAATAAGGCCGGTAAACACTTTAAAGGGTTGAAAAAAAAATCTAGTTACTGTGGTTAACTATTTGGTCTATTATTACCTTAATAAAATGAAAGTTATGAAATATGAACAAGCAATGCCCTATTTTCAATCCCTATATTCATTATACATAACTATCATGTACTCAATTCTGTTTCTTAAGCAAAAATACAGATACCAGAGCAAAAAATACTCAAGTAAAAGTAAAAGCATCACATTAAAACTGTGCTTAAGAGTAAAAAGTAAAAGTATTTATTGCAGATTTTGAGAGCTAACAAAGCTTCAAATGTATCAGTTTTGACACAGATTTGTGCTGAATTTTGTTCAACAGAAACAACTGAATCGACCATTTTTCTAGCTGTTTTTATTTATATATTTTGTTTGCACAAATTATGAACGTGTTAAAAATAAACCTTCAGCCTTTTCATCAAACAGTAATAAAATACTTTTAATTTTCATTCCAGTTCAAAAATAGAGTGGAGTAGAAAGTACAGATACCCGCTCTCAAATGTAGGTAAGTAAAAGTACAATGTGTCCACTGTAAAATGTACTAGTAAAGTAAAGTACAGATACCTAAAACTTATACTGTACAGCGCTATATTTACTTTGTTACATTCCACCACTGTCTACTACTGTCATTTAAACATCACAATCACAACATGATCGCAACAAGCGCAAAAAAATACGCACCCTGCAAAATGTTTGATTTTATGTTCAAGACACAGGCCGAGATAGATTCATTTTATAAGCTGTCAAATATAAATCTGCATTCACACTACACTGATGATGAATTTAAAACCCATCACTGTACACTCTATGAAAAAGCAGGTTGGCCATCGCTATCTGTCAGAAAAGAATAACACTGTATGAAATGTATTCATGAGGGACTCCGACGACAGACTGCCTGAACGTCTCACTTGTTTGTTGAACTTTGATACAGGAACTTTTAATACAAGAGCTCATGATTGTCTACGTCTAAAAACTGCACTAGAAAAAAAATTGCTTCTCAAAAATGGAATGCATTTCAAGAACATGCAAAACTGGATACACTGGTGCCACTAATGCACTTTAATAATCTGGTGATAAACATTTATACTCACACCCGCTCCTGTTTTTAATGTTTTAAATGAACCTATGGAGTTATTTGTTTTGTTTGTTTTGTTTGTACTGTTGTATTTGAACAGGGCGCTCATGAAAAATAGAGACTGGCGCTCTCATTGGGCTCTCCCTGGATCAATAAAGATACATGAAAATGATGCTTGAAGTGTGTCAACCCTTGTATAGGCCTATTTCATACATTGTTTCCCATATCGTTTGAGCTCCCTCTGCAATCATTTCGCGACCCCCAGGAAACACCCAGGTGTATATCCTTTTTCAGTCCCTGATCACACACACGCGAGTCACAGAGGTATACATATATACGTATTGGTGGTTTTCAGTTTCTAGAATGTGATGATGTATTTTGCCATGAAATATCCAAAAAGTAAATTCACAAATATTTAATCTGATGCTCTCTATAAGTGACTAGAACTCTTAACTCACTGTATTACAACAAAAATCAGCATTTTAACCATATTAATTTTAGCTGTCCCCCATCTGCATTAAATATTATTGGTCTATAGAATGTTGTGATGTCATCTGAAACCCTGCATTATGTGATGGTGGAAAAATGAAATTGCAATTCATTGTGAGAGAAACATTTTTAAATAAATACCTTGAAAGTAAAATCCACTAATGTTGACCCTATATTTGATTTATTTGGTATCTTAGCAAACAACAATTCTGACCACATTTGACAAAAAATTCAACTAACGAAACAGCGAAATGTCGTACCTACTGAAATGGTGGATGACGCTAGCTAAATGTGTGTGCGTATTGATGTAATATCGTGATCCAAACACATCGTCACTTTAAATACTTTCCTTGCAGAACTGTATTACTGCCTGTAAATGTCACACCAGAGTCAATGTTACAAAGGGCATTTCTAATCGAGTCCATTGAAGCCACAAGATGTTCCGCCGCCGTGTCCAAACGACCCAAAATGGCCGCCTGCACCACATTAAGTTAGCGCTGATGGATCGCTAACATAACGAGCTAATCACTGTTTGTCCCCTGCACCAGAGGACTTCATATGCGCTGGATTAGCCTGATGCTAGCCCTAATACGTTAGCGGCGAGCGAGTGACAGAATGATAGGCTTGGAGAATAGATTTTGTTTTGGCAGAGGGGCCGGACTCACACGCGCTGCCCGCTGATGGTTGGCGTCTGCTGGGGACATTTGGCACAAATCGGGGCCTCTGTGTTGTGGGTTTGGCCCTGAAATGGAATAGATGGTGTAACAGTGAAGTGAAGCCCAAGGAGGCAGTACACAGGGAAATGTCAGGGCACGTTATCAAAGCAACGCATGCGGTAAGATATAAGCTTCGACTATAAAAAAAACAGAAATTAAAAAAAGCTTAAACGTGCTATTTTTAACTTTTCTGGAGGAGCATCAGTCACTTGCTTGTCTCCATAGAGATGCTATTTCTTCGACTTGGAAATTCAACAGTATGGCATTAAACATACACATATTGCGCTCATTCATTCATTCATTCAACAGGTATTTTTAATCAGAAAAAACTGAATAAGTACATGGAAGAAACATACGTTCAGCTGGTTCACCTTTCCACAGATCTAATCTGTTACTTGGCCTGGTGGTGCCATAGAGATGCTATTTCTTTGCAAAGAAAATTCCACAGTATGGCATTAAACATACATACCTGTCATCAATTCATTCATTCAACAGGTATTTTTAATCACAAAAAACTAAATAAATATATTGAAAAAACATGCATTCAGCTGGTTCGCCTTTCCACAGATCTATCCTGTAACTTGGCCTGGTGGTGTCAACTGCTTCACTCCATGGAGATAGATACGTTTAATGCCATACTCAGGACCATTCCAGGCAAAGTAATAGCATCTTTATGGAAACGAGTTCCATTGTGGACTACTTTTTTGCAAATATGTATGTTTACGTTAATGTTTTGTTTTTTCCTGGTATAGACTGATTTGAGTTTAAAAAATGGCATAGTTTGTTTAAAGAAAAATACTTGAAACTCACTGCTCAGAAATCCTCATCAAAGTTACGCTCTGTTGTAAAAGTTGACAGTTTAAAAAAGACAGGTCTGCTCCCATTCATGTTATGTTATTTATTATTCATACCTCTTGTTATAATTTTTGCACACTTGTATTAAAATATGCACCAACTCTGCAACCTTTACCTTTCAACTGTAAATGAGTGATTTAAAACCTCCCACAACATGTACGTTATTTTATGTTAAATATTTAAACATCATAATGGACTAAATTAACTTAAAAATCCCACTCACTTCATTCTCTTGCATTCTCTTCCTGTTATACTCTACATACATAATACTCTTAACAAAATGCATTTTTAAAATTAATATGGGGCTCACAGCTGCCTGCTTTTCCCACAAACTTCAAGTTGCTGGTGTCTGGTGGAAATGTTGATGATTTATATATATAGGTGCAGAGGCGGCACCAGGGGGGGCCTGAGGGGGCACTAGCCTCCCCTAGAATGGTCAACGCACCCCCAAAGATTTTTGCACCACTTTCGTAGCACATCCAGACTTGATTCAAAATGCTGTTCAAAACGAGACTACAATTAAAACAAAAAACAAAAAAAACAAAAAAAAAATCCATTAGCTTAAAATTACTACAGGGTGTTAGCTACATATTAACTTGTTTAGTAGAGGGTGGGGATTAAAAGGCTCGAAATTAACATGTTAAGTGAGCACCCACATTGAAGACGTTAGCACCCCCTTAGCTCCTCCCACCAAAAATGTCTGGTGCCGCCCCTGTATAGGTGGTACATTGGCTGAGTGGGTTCTGGTTTGATTCCCAGGCCTTTCTTTTCCATCTCATATTGTTATTACTTCTGAGCAATAAAAAAAAAAAAAAACCCTGATTGAATAAATACAATACATAACATTTCCATGGAGACAAGCAGATGGCGTACCCAACCAGAAAAGTTACGTAGTGCACCTTTAAACTTGTACTCTCTCTCTCTATCATTCATTACAGTTTGTTTGCGCTTTATATAAATTGTGAACGTAATTCTCCAACTTTGAACTCGCAGTATATAAAAATAAACGTATACTCGCCCCTTTACTTTACACGCCCTCATCTCTATATTTAAAGGTAGCGAGCGCGTGGCACCTGGGTGTGGAGATCTTCATCGGAGCTCTGTGTAATTAGCGTCATTAGCCTGTGGTTGTCACTCGGAGAAGAACATGACAGAACGTGGTCCCATTGTTCTTGCGGATGAGCGCGGGATGAATGGAGCTGATTGGGAATGTCTTTGGGAACAGAGGAGGCGTGTGAGGGCTGCGTGCTCTGATTAGGAACTGAATTGTGGGCTACGGGAGACGCAACAGGCTCGTGTCCGTGTTTGTGGCAGAGTTTACAATCTGGGGAATATGCAGTAGAGTTATGTGAATTCTCAGCACTACAGAAAGTTTTAGGTTTTGGGGTTCTGTTCTCTTTTTTTTGTATTGCTAGGTTTCAGATGACATCACAACGTTTTATAGGTCAGTCTTTTTTTTTTTTTTTTGCAGTAAACAGACAGCGTATTAGCCAAAAGGCAGTTTTTCATGTGTTGTCCCTGGGCAGATGTTAAAATGATCTACCTAAAAACAATACAGTTAGACAAGATAATAATACAGTGAAAGCAGGACAATGAGTTAAAGAGGGAATTATGCAAAATTGAATGTTTTTCCGCCATGTTATAACATTGTTCCATCATCAAAAACATGCCAGAAGAGGTTTTAGACGTCATCCATGCATGTTTGAGTAACTTAGTGATCTCTCCCGAGCCCTATTCGAACCCTCCTTACGGTTAGCTGTAAGATTCTGCGCAACGCTTCGCCCGCAAGCCCACGTCACCCATGCTCCCGCGCGACAATTTCCTGTAAATATATGAAAACAACTTCACAAACCTGATGTGATGTGCAGTAGTTCCATTAGCGAGATGCACCCTGATTCAGAGCATCAAAAAAACGAAAGTGAAATTAATAAAACATGTTATTATGCTACTTTGCGGAAAGAAGGCGACTGATTTGTCTGTTGTTAATGTTCATATCTTGATTTATGGACACAATAGCGAAATAAAAACACCAGGATCATGTAGAGCGGGGTAATACGAACATTTTAAGACCAAAATGACGAGCCTGACAGCAGCAGTTACGGAGAGAGGGGCGAGTATATATAAACTACAATATTGATGTAAAACAGATTAATAATAAAAACAGGTGCAGATAGGGGGTAGGTGAAAACCTGAATTTTCTGAGCACGCCAGCCTCAAATGCAGGGCAGTACAGGATCACTCAAACACACATGACTCAACTGAAACAGAACTCTCTTTGAGCTAATAATGAAGGAACACTGCGGTGTCTTCAATCAATAGAAACACCTGCAATTGAAGTAGTGCAATAGATATGTTTAATGCCAGACTGTGGAACATTCCAAGCAAATCAATAGGGGACAAACAGGTAACGGACCCCCAATAGAAAGGTTACATAGTCCAACTTTAATAATAATGCCATACATGAGAACAAAATGAAAACAACTGAAGGACTAAAAAGTCAGAAATCCCGGGTTAGTCTTGACTCCGACTTGGTTTGATCTTGTTATAGTTCTGTTTTAGTCTTAGTCTAGTCTGGGTTTTAGTTTGGTTGTGGTGCGCGTGCAAGTGCAACAACTACTTTAATCTAGACGAGTTCTCCCAAATCAAGATTTCAAGTAATTTTACCTTCGTATATAATTCATTCTACACCAGATCTGTCCAATAGTTACCCTGCTATCTTTAGTATTCTGTCTGGTATCTGTGTTGGCTTCAGGGCTCAGCAAAAGTTAACTGTGAAGAAAAAAAAAGTGTTGGAGAAACTCGAGAAACTGAAAAAAACATCGATATGTGAAATGTCCAGGGTCAAATATGATCCTATTTATTTAATATCAAGTCTCTGTCTGTGCATACTGTCCTTATTATATTGAGTCTCTGTGAACTTTACTATGAAAGTAAATGCAAAGTCCTGAACATGGTGTGATGTAAGGCTGTGCATGTGATAATGGGATTTTAATTGAATCTTTATGACATTGTTTGGAGATTGTGATGATCAGTTTAGGGGTTTTAAATGGCATCTATCAGTCAGTGCTGCAGTAAAATGTGATCGGGAGAGTGGTTTACGTTTTAAAGAAGAACTACGTAAAAAATTTTTTTTAGCTGTGTAACGCTTAATACTTTTGGGTCTGTTCCAGTGGTGGAAGGAGAACGTAATGCTGTTGCTTAAGTAAAAGTACAGATACCAAAAAAAAAAAAACCTCACAAGTAAAAGTATCACGTGAAAAAAATCTACTTAAGTAAAAGTATGAAAGTACCCGTTTAAAAATGTACTTAAAAAGTAAAAAGTAAAAGTATTTCATGCAGGTTTTGAGGTATTATAAAGCTTCAAATCTAGTGATTTTGATAAAAATTTGTGCTGAATTTTGTTCAACAGAACCAATTGGATCGATAGTCTTTTTCTAGCTGTTTTTATTTGTATATTTTTGTTTGCTCAAACTATCAACGTGTTAAAGATAAGCCCTCAGCCTTTTCAGGAGGTTTCAAGCAGTAATGAAAAATACTTTTTATTTTGTAGAGAAGTAAAAGTAAAAAGTACCCACTGTAAAATGTACTTAAGTAAAGTATAGATACCTCACATGTGTACTTAAAAACAGTACTTTGCTACTTTTACTTTGTTATGTTCCACCACTGGTCTGTTCTCTGACGGTGTATTCTCATGAGGCAGCTGCAGGGGGAGCTCTATTGCTAAAAAAGTTACTGGTTTAAAAGATTTTGTAGTGTGTTCAATGGCACTTGATGACATGAGTGTAAAAGTTTATGTATTATGTTCGTACACTTAAGAAAATAAAGACTATAATGAAACTTAAAAAAAGATAATAAAAATAACTGATCAAGTAATTATGAGTAATTGTTTATAGTGGTTTTGACTAATGTTACTTAGTTTATTGAAGCAGATTTTTTTTTTACTTTAGTTTCGTTATACTTATTTCAAGTTCAATGGTTCTTGGAAAAGACCTCTGACAAAGTACGAAGTTGAAATATCAAGCAGAATTTTGCTCAACTGGCAGAGAGTATTGGCTTTCAAAGTAACAAACAATCAAACACATAAATAACCTAGACTTACTTAAACTTATCTCATAGGACACATCTTATCCCTTATTTGTACTGTGTTTGGCCTTTAAACATACTCTAGATACTCTTTGCCTTGGCATCTCATGTTTTAGATACTTAAAATTTATGACCATGTATAAAACCAGACAGTATTTTTCATCTTGGCCTCTCCCCATAATAGAATCTTATTGACAGCAGACGGAATTATTATGTGAGAAAAAAACAAATCTTAGCTAATAACAAACATGCCCAGAGATGTTAATATAAGCATGAAGTTGTAATGAACTCTATTTGATGACAGGAAAGCTTAAAAAGAGTGTGCCCATGATTCATGGACTTAAAAACTGTGCAAGGTTTTTACCTGTGACGCAACAATCCTGTGAAAATTCAAACAGTGTATTTTGGAGAACTTTTTACAAAAGATTACCGAAAGCAGTGTGAATGACGCGAAATACAACCTGAGGTACGTTTTGATGAGTGAACAGTGTTATAACATGGTTAAAAGCTAAAAAAAAAAAAAAAAAAAAAAAAAAAAAAAAAAAAAAAAAAAAAAAAAAAAAAAAAAAAAAAAAAAAAAAAAAAAAAAAAAAAAAAAAAAAAAAAAAAAAAAAAAAAAAAAAAAAAAAAAAAAAAAAAAAAAAAAAAAAAAAAAAAAAATAAAAAAAAAAAAAAAAAAAAAAAAAAAAAAAAAAAAAGGCATAATATGTGTGCTTTAACTTTAACTACTGAAACCGCAATACATATTTTGCATTAGTAGTAGTACTTACATTATTTATCAGATCCCACATCACCTCAGACCGTTCACAGTGAGTCCAGATGTTTGCTGCAGAGACGCTGGGCTCACTTACATAATGATAATATAATTCTATCATAATAAATAACAATGTTTAGCCCCAGGTACCTCAGATGGTTTTAATATAACTTTTCAAGATTTGTTTGCGATCTTCCCTGTGATGTAAATAAAATTATTCGAAAGGAGCATATGGCAGCAGAAAACAGCTCTTAGGTAAACTTGGGTTACGACAGAAGATCTCAAACTTTTCACATCAAGTACCACCTTAGATAATAATTAGTTTCCGAGTAGCACCAAATCTAAAAGTGAACTTCATCAGGCCTAAATTAAAGTGGCTATACTTTTCCTATGTATTTGAGCAAAATGTGTGTTGCCCAAGTACAGATATACTCAACAATCTTAGATTTGAAATAAGACTGCTATGTGTTTTATTGTCCGAGAATCAGGAAATGCGCTGTTGTTGTTAGCGTTACCATGGCAGGTCTGGTCTCTAAAATTTGTGAAAAGCACTTCTAAATTCTAAACTCTACTTTTAAAGTAAAAGTGTGAACTTAGACTAAACCATGAAAACCATGAATGAGGCATTTCTAAACAACGATTTTGGTTCTGGTTGATAAATCTGCAAACTCAAAATGGAAAAGTTAAGACTGACTTTTAAAGGTGTACAAAGTTGGGCTTAAACTACATCAGTTGATTAATCCAAACACTACCAGTTAAACGTTAGGACACACCCTATCATTCAATGTTCTTTACTACTTTCTACATTTTATATACATACAGGAGACATCAAATATATGAAGTAAGATATATGCAATTATGTAGCAAACTTTTTTTTATAGTTTACATTCAAATCCTCAAAGTATCCACCCTTTGCTTTGTCGACAGCGCTGCAAACCCTTGGCCTTTTCTCAATGAGCTTCATGATGAAGTCTCCTCAAATGGTTTTCACTTTAGATGTTTGCCTTGTCAGGGTCACGAAATGCCCAAAGTGCAAACCAGGGTTCAACGCAAAGGGTGGCTATTTTAATTCATTTATTTTCTTTTATCTAAAACAACTTTTGAGTATATCTTTTGTTTACTACTTTCCATATGTGTCCATTCATAGTTTTGAAGCCTTCAGTGATCATCTACAATGTAAATAATCATGAAGATAAAGAAGAAAAATAAAAAAAGTGTGCCCAAACTTTTCACGGGCAGTGTACCACAGTTTGAGAAACACTGGGTTAGGGACATGGCCACCAGGAGATAAATCTATTGTGCATGTTTTCGAAGGTAGAGTAAGGGTATAAGGTAAGGCACACGTTATTGTCAAAGGACCTCCAGGAGACAATCCATACAATGCACTCACAATCATGATTTATAATTTAAAGAAAATACATTTTTTATAATGCACTTTAACCTGAAGTGAAAGAGTAACCAAAGTCAAATAACTGTGAATATAACTTATTAGAAAGTTATGAGTAAAAAGATGCAAACAGATGTGGTATTATAATGCAAACCTTGACCCAAGACTTTTCACTTTGCTGCACAAAAGAACAAGACTCTACAAAATGTTACAAAGTTATAATGGAAGGAAAAGGCAGAAGGTCGTTTGGGTCAATAGTCAAAATATCATTGCAAACCTGAAAATTGAAAAGGGCTTAGTTAAAATGAGTTGAATTCAGAATATATTTGTTTTGCGTTCCTTAGTATAACAATAAACCTATCTATTGCTCAAAAATACCTCGAGAAACATGTATTCATATGGTGAACCTTACCTGTAACTTTACCTGGCGGTGTCCCGAGGGAGTTACGTTTTTTACAAGTTAAACAGTACCTTTTTAAAACAATAAGAGCGCAAGCTAGCTACAGTTCCTTAAACACATCTCCGCGGCGACGATGCGACTCTCCCAAAAGATCCCGCCCATCCATCAGAGGCATCGCGGCGGCCATATTTCAGCCGCGCTCGCTAATATGAGAGCTGACATTTAAATGAGCATTAGCCTCCAGAGAGAACGCTAATCTCATCGCCATCCCAAAACGCCAGGCACCGCCCACAGCAGCAGCGCAATGCTTTACTGTGGAGATCTGTCTTTTTAACGAACCCAGACCCCAACATGACCCCCCATCCACACAGGAGGAGCACAATGCATACTCACATACAGGGATAATAGGGACTCTGCAGGATGCTGCTTTACGAGGCTAAAATGTAGAGGAAATGAGCTGGATTGTGTATATCGTGATGGCTTTGTGAGTGGAGTTTACACGTTTTTCTTGTGTCTTACGGTGGGGTCCTAATGGGAAGCAGTTTACCATAGAACAAAGAGTTGGCGGATTTTTCAGTATGCAATTCTGGCCAAAAACTTGTTTATAAAGTTAAATAAAGTTCATAACTATACTTTTTCATCCACTTATAGGGCTGTTTCATATTTTAATTTAAAGTTCAGATCAACCTAACACAATGGAACAAGGAAAGGTGCTCCCTAATAACTCTGTAATATTTCATTTATCTTTATTTATACACGGAGAGCCCAATGAGAGTACTCAGACTCAGCTTTTTATGAGTTAAAATACCGAAAAATACAAACAAACAAAAACAAATAACTACATTGGGCCATTTAAAACATTAAAAACAGATGTGAATGTTTATCACCAGTTTATTAAAGTGCATTTGTGGCACCAGTGTATCCAGTTTTGCAGTTTTGCCCTTGAAATGTATTCCATTTTTGGGAAGCAAATTAACCAAAAGCTTTTGTCCCATTTCAGTTCTGGTGCGGCCAGTTTTTAGACGTAGACAGCCATGAGATCTTGTATTAAAAGTTCCCGTATCAAAGTTCGACAAGCAAGTGAGATATTCAGGCAGTCTATCAAGTAGTCCCTATAAATACATTTTATACAGTGTTGTTTTATACAGACGGCCAACGTGCGTTTTCATAGAGTCTACAGTGATGGGTTTTAAATGTATCACTTGTTATGAAACGAAAGGCTGAGTGAAAGAGTGAATCTAAAGGTTTCAAAGTAGAGGCTGAAGTCTGCATGTGTATTATATCTCCATAGTCCAGTACAGAAAGAAAAAGCTGCTTGAACAATTTCTTTTCTGTAATTCAATAGGATACAAGATTTGTTTCCATAATAAAAATTAGATTTTAAACTGTTACATAATTCTGAGATATGTATTAGAAAGAATAAGTTTCGTTGAGCCTAAACCCAAAATATTTATAGGTGGTGACTCTTTCAATCAATGTACCCTTTAGTGTATAAACATTTGTAGCTTGAACTTAGAAAAAAAAAAAAAAAAATCACATACTTAGTTTTATTTGCATTCAATGATAATTTAAGATTTATGAGGGAATTTTGGATTTCATTCAAATCTTTCTGCAGTTTTATAATCGCTTGATCAGCAGAGGGAGCACTTGCATACAAAACAGCGTCATCTGCATATAAATGTATGAGTCTTTCTCTTAAATTGCAACCAGTCCAATAAATATAGTAAAAAGTAGCGGGCCCAGAATTGAGCCTTGGGGCACTCCTTTGCTTAAAGTTAAAACAATTGGTTTAAACCCATTGGCTACTACTGCTTGGGTTCTGTTTGAAAGATTATTTTGTCACCAATTACGTGTAGCATTGTCAAATCCAATATGCTTCAGACGCTTCAAGAGGATTTTATGATCCACTGAATCAAAAGCTATAGTTAAATCAAATACAATCTTATTTGTCATCAAGGGCTGAGAAAATGTCATTTAAGACTCTTGTGGTTGCACTGACAGTACTATGCCCTTTTCTGAAACCTGATTGATAAGACTTCAAAATGGAGGACAACAAAAAAGACAAAATAGAGGGGTTTTTTTCATCAAAAACATGCCTGAAGAGGTTTTAAATGTCATCCATGCATGTTTGAGTAATTTAGCGATCTCTCCTGGGCCCTATTCAAACCCTCCTCACGGTTAGCTATAAGATTCTGTACAGTGGGCAGCTCACAAGAATAGGTGACACTTCTCCATAAATATACAAAAACCTGATACAAAACTGTACACGGCAACTTGACAAACATGATGCGATGTGCAGTAGTTTCAATAGCGGGATGCACGCTGCTTGTGTTGTAGCGCTCTGAAGGGGGAGTGACTTAGCACGAAGGGGAGACTCAGAGCATCAAAAAACAAACTAACAGAACATAATAATACGTTGTTTTCGGCCAATATAACATTTTTAAAACAGTAAAAGGTAACACGGTGACTAAAATATGTTATACGTTAGCAGTTAATACCCCATAGAATAAAATACCCCCTCTTTAATGTTTTAAGTTTGATTGACTCAAAAATAAAAATTACACCATTTACACTAATACAGATGGAATTTTTCAGTGAACTATCCACACTAAACTAACCAACATTAAATAACTAAACTAAAATCCCGGTAAACTCCGTCCTCCTCCCGTCGCCGTGACAACCGCTCCAGGATAAAGACCTTCCTAAAAAGTGCACTTCTCTCCTAAAAGCCTTGATTTAATAAGGCTGGGGCTCTCTATTATCCCACTCTTACTTTGTGACATTTATTTTGCCAAATGAGCTGCTGCCTCTCTGT